>PVJN01025741.1:13153-29817 GCA_004026805.1 Lasiurus borealis | reverse complement strand
TATTTTTATTTTTTATTTTTTTGGCTCATGGATATCTGATAATGTACTTCTAGAAAGTTAAATATAGTAAGTCAAGGATCCAATTTTGATATTTTTCACATATCTAACATGATCTATTGCTACAGTTTCATAAAAATAAGAAATTGAGGCTAATCACACACACACACACACACACACACACACACACACACACACACACACACGACTGTGTGCTCACTCGCACCATGCAAATCCCCCACCCAGAGATAAACCACCTCTGTTCTTCATTTCCCTCCTTCCACTGGTATCTAAGTTTTTACTGTTACTGAGGAAGGAAGATATTAATTTTTTGCTCTAGTAGTCAGAAGATTAGAAGCATTAAAACAGATGCACCACAGTCAAGTTTATTTGAAAATTTTTTATCTAAAGACCAAAAGGAAGCAAATCTAATTGATAGATACATGAAACAGGGCTGCATTCTCAAAAAGATTATTTTCTTGCTGCTGACTTTCCTACCTTGCTCTATGTAACACCTCATCTTTGCAAATATAGAGTTTGCTTTCTAATGAATCTCAGGAAATCCTCCTTGTCACTCAGCCTTCCATGGAGCAGTCCTCTATGGCATGGCACGTCCCTTCACAGGTGGCTACGCCTGCAGAGAAGACATCAGAGATTCCAGAGTGGGAGGAAAAGCCACAAAACAGAAGGCTAAAGCCAAGGGAAGATCTAAGTAAGGAAGGCTGTTTAGCTAGGGGAGGAAGGAAGCTGGGAAGACAGCACAGAGAAAAGAGACCCAATCTGGAAAAAATACAGTTGACTTTTTTCAGGATAAAGTGAGATGCACTGAGTGATGCCTTAGAGCAAACAAAACCTACCTGGTCCTTAGAAACCTGGATTTTGTGAAAAGCAATCTCTTGCCCTCTACCTTTCTTCTTCCCTCCCCCCCCCCCACCATCTCATAAAAAACTGCTGAATCCAAACCTCTGGTAATGAGCCATGGAATCCAGACATTTTCAAAGTGCACCAGGTGAGAGAGTTTCTTCATGTTTGGAACCATGGCCTTATAAGGCACACATGTTCATACTGTTTTGTCGGAGTAGAAGCCAGTCTCAGCACATTGTTGCAGATCCTGGAGGAGGACAAGCCATTGGGACCTCTGTGACTCAGGTTCAGGTGGGAAATTGAGGGGCAGGGGAGCAGCTTCTGTCCATGAGCAAGCCCTAACGTGAGAGGGATATCTTTCAGACATGAGTTCACAGCTCTGGAATTAGTGGCAGGAACAGTAATGGAAAGGAAAATCACATGCAAAAGATACTATACAGGAACATTTAATGGAATGGGTTGGTTAAACACATACAGTTAAATATAAAATATGTTCAGACATAGTGATTCTCAGGTTTGGATTTGTATCCTAGAGCCAGGGTTTTCTCTCTGTCTGCATAACCATCACCCTTTTCCTTATCTGCACTATTGGAATGGCCTTTAGACCAGTGTCTGTATGTCCATTTTTATCCATTCCCTGTCAAACCATTCTCTTCCCTGCAGACAGTGATCATCTAAAAATAAAAACCCGATTGTGTTATTCCCTTACTTAATATGCTGCAATAATTCTTAGGGTAGAGAACAAAGTCCTTAATATGATATCAAGGCCCTTCATGATCTGCTTCCACCTCCTTCCAGGTCACTTTCATACCTACATAGTTTTCTTCATTGCTTTGAATTGCACAGTTTCCTCCCACTGCTACCCCTAGGCCTAAGACTTTAAGGAATGCTAATTTTTATGCCTGGAATAGCCTCTCCAGCCCTGAATCATCATTCAAATCTCAGGTCAAACATCCCTCTTGTCCAAATCTAAGTCAAGTCCTTATATTCCCTGCACTTTTTCTCTGCTGTTCTTTTCCTGCATGAAGTAAGGTATATTTTTGTGAGCATGTGATTTATGTCTAATTCTTCCTTTGGGATACAAATTCCACTAAAAAAGGACCATATGTTTTAGTCCATAATCTACCAAGCACTTAGAACAACAGTGTCTGAAATATAGTAGCTACTTGTGTTTTCTGGCAGTGGAAGGGGACAATATACTTGGATGACTAAGAGAATAAGAGTACCATGAAGAAGCATGGAAATCAGGAAAGGAAAATAAAATGAAGTGTTTCATTTCAAGTACTGATGCTGGTTGATAGCAACAAAAGCAGGAGGACTTAAGTAAAGATAATAAAAATTACAATGACATTTGACTTTAACAGACAATTGATAATGTATGTTGTGGTCTAGGGCTGAAAATAAAGATTTAGGCCCTGACTGGTTTTGCTCAGTGAATAGAGCATCAGTGGGCAGACTGACGAGTCCCAAGTTTGATTCCTGCCAAGGGCATGTTCTTGGTTGCAGGCACATCCACAGTTGGGGGTGTGCAGGAGACAGCTGGTTGATGTTTCTCTGTCATTGATGTTTCTAACTCTCTATTCCTCTCTCTTCCTCTCTATAAAAAATCAATAAAATATATATTTTTAAAAAGACTTGGAATATATAATTATATAATAGATACTTAAATCCTGAGAAATTCAAATGCAAAAGTACATATAAACAATATCAGAGAACCAAATATGAGAGAGCCTTATGGATGGTGACATTTTGTTCTTATTAAGAGACACTAAAGAAGTCACCAATGCCTATGGGGGTGGGAGGTCGAAATGAGAGAAGGATGGATTGGAGGACATGACCAACCAGCATGGTGTAGCGAAATAGAGCACTAGGCAGGAATTTTTCATATTTGAACTGTCAAAGACATCAACTTCTGTGGAGAACACAGGGATGATGAGGATTGAACAGGGCACTAGTATTAGCACAAGTTTATTCCTCAAAGAGTTGAGCACTCAAAACCTTATCATGAAGGATTGGTAAGAGAATCGGGAAGGTATGCAAAAGCCCATTTCCACCTGTACATCTGCAAATGTAACCTCAGCATCTTGGTTAGGTCATTGTGCCCACCACTAGGCAGGTTGGAGGCTCTTGGGGTGGCAAATGAAACAGTTTCCTTCTCAGACACTTGAACTCTACTCTCATTTTGTTCATGAGCAACTATCCTGAATACTTGCTGACCTGCACACACAGTGTACTCAGATATGGTTATTCACCTTGCTTTCCTATGTCCTTATAGATGGAGACATTTTGTTCTTCTTAAGAAATACTAAAGAAGTCACCAACAATGAAAGAACTTTACCCAAATTTTCCCCAGATTATAATCCAAATTGATTCTAATCTGAACCAATTATGCCACATATCCTCAAAGAATGTTTACTGACCCTGATGGTGAAGTTATTTATGGCCTTTGATTTATCTGCACTGTACACATTTTCATTTCAGCAGAGCAGAATTGGTACTGTTATAAATACCTGTGAAATATTTCATGAAGTGTAAATGCAAAAATCCAAATATATACATTTCTGCTTGAGATGTTAATTGACAAACATAACTAGAGAGCAGTTGGGGGCAAACACACTGAAAATGTCAGTTGATGAGGGTTTATATTTGTCTGTTATAATCCTGACACCCTAAAATGTGTAAACAATGAGAAAGATAAAGATCAGAGATCACTTATTTGAGTTTTCATAAAACCATAAGGTAATACCAGAAATTAACATATGTTCCTTACCATCTAGTGTAGTGCTCGGGGGGAAAAAAAAAAGAGAGCTTAAAAAATGGAATTGGCCACTAGAAAAACTACTTCCTCCAGGTATTGATTAGCGGTTATATGAAAATCTTGTTACAGAAAAGAATTCTACATCACTGTTACTGCCCACTCACCCCATCTCTCCATTTAGGTCCATTCACTTGGCAAATGTGCCCACCTCTAAACAAGCCCATCCACGGTCCTTTAAGACTAGTGACATAAGTAGTCAGTTAACAGAATGTTCACATATGACTTTAGGGATCCATGACTAAGCCCAAGGAGAAGGTAGACAAGAGAGAAGAAAGTTAAACTCCTCCATCCCTTTGCTCTGATATCCTCAGCCTTGCCATCCCTACACTCCTGTCTACCCAAAAGAGAGATGACTTCATTACAAGTAGCCCTGGATATATGAAGTCCTAATGGCTTTAACTGTCAGCAATTTCATGATAAACCAATAGTGTATCATCTAGAAGTAAAAGAAAGAGGATGACAGTCCCTCTCTCTTCTCACTATATTTAGACTACATATCTGACATCTGCAATCCACCCTAGGAGCCATTTATAAGGGATGTAGACAACCTGAAGTAAGTTTAAACCTTAGTAGACAGAAGCCCTCAAAACAATGTCATAAGAAGACAAGTTGAAGGAATTGGGAGTATTCTGCTTAGAGAAAAGTAAGATGGGGTGGAGTGGAGTGTGGAGACATAGGAAGGCAATAATGCAGTTGAGCTGCACTAGTGTCAGTGGTATATCCATCTGCCCACCAAACTGTAAGCATCACAGGTGCAATGACATATTTTATTTGTGTTGGGGACTCGGGGAAGGTCTGTGCCTATAATAAGTACTCAGTAAATATTTGGTTAAAAAATGAATGACTGATAATTGCTATCAAATTTCAACTATGTGGAAAGATGAAATTTGTTCTTTCTGCTCCCAAATAACAGAATTGAGAACAATGGGTAGAAGGCATAAGGAATAGCTTTTATGTTAATATAAGGAAAAACTTCCTATAGAGCTCTTCTTTAGAGAGTGATCAGTTCTTCCTGGGAGGCATCTAATAGAGACCCAGCCAAATTTTGGACACTGACAATGATGCAGAGGAGATTTAAGTATTAATTAAGTGGATTTATGTTGATCATGGTTCTCAATCCTGGCTGCATAGTAAAATAACTTAGGCTTTTGTTTTTTGTTTTAATACAACTACCTAGGCACAATCACCAGAAATTTTGTTTCAATTGGTCTAAGGTAGCGATTTTCACCTAGTATGCTGCCAGAATTTTTCAAACATGCAATACCTGACTATTTAGTCCAGGAACTGACCTCTTTTACCTTAAATTTTCAAATTAAAAACAACAACAGCCAAAACAATAATAGCTGTCTGGTATGAATGAATCAAAATTATACCTTTTGTGTGTGTGTATCAGATAGGCAAAAAATATATTTTTGTGTGTACCACAGAATTTTAGTAATTAGTTTATGTGTGCCATGAGATAAAAAAGGTTGAAAATTGCTGGTCTAAATCATCAGCATTTTAAAACACTCTCCAGATGATTCTGATGTGCAACTGCTCCTTCAAACTTAGATACTGATTCAACATCTGAGGAAATGAGCACTTCCATTCAAAACACTCCAATTTTGACTCACTGCCCAATCCATTACACGTTCTCTAACAATGGTTAAACTAATGAGGCATATAAGGCAATATTCCAAACAGAAAGATAGAAAACTGAGAAAGACAGGCAGAGAGAGGGGGAATGAGGGAGGCAATAGGAAAGAGAGAGAGGGGGGGAGGGAGCGCTATATAAAAGCACATTATCAGTATCTTAGTTTTTAGTTTGCAAAAATCTAAATAATTGAATTTTCACTGTTTAAGAAGTATTGGCTGTGCAAACATGCAAAGTTCTTCTCCTGAAGTTTCCTGATATAGAAACCCCAGCAGTTGGGTCACCAGTAGTTATGAATTTAATCAAAGACCTCAGAATTCTCAAACCTCAAATTGTGTTTTGAGACCTCTCAGCCCAAAGACTGAAAATATCGAATGGGAATGGAAGAGTACATATGGTTGTTAGAATGCAAGTAGGTGACAATCAGTTAATTTCATATGCTGCTTTTTATCCTGAACTATTTTTGTAAAAGTCTGCTCTTTAGTAAATGAATTATTCACTTATATTCTAACTGTATTTTAAATATGCCACATTTGAAAGCAGGGTAAGATATATTTAAAGAATATTTTATCACTTTTTAATAGGTTGAAAAGTGGCTTGGGGTGTTGGTCTCAAAAAATAAACCAGTCAGCTGCACATCTATAAAAACAGAGAAGGGATGGGCACTGAACTTTCCTTTATTTCAATAACTAAAGGCAAATCTCATTTGATATCTTCTTAGTTCAAGTTGCCCTTCACTTGCCTTATATGTTCCTTATTTTGGCACCTGAGCCTGTTCAGTGTTTGGTTGCCACTACCTGTGGTTTCCAATAACTGAGAATTTAACTCATTCACATTCACAATCTTAGGAGAGAACATAATGCTAGAATAACTTTATCATATCATTAAAATATAAGGTCTTAAAAACACAGTGAGACAAAGATAATTAATTTCCAACATAGAAAGTTGGAGGTGGGAAGGAACAATGTCATGTCTATAGTCGGTACTCAAAGATTCTAGAATGCAGTGACAAAAGGTCAGTTCAAACAGAGGCAAGTATGTGGTATCTATGATCCAAATAACACAGACACTGCTCTTTCAAGCTGTATGTTTAAAAGGAACAGTTAGGGGTGATTTCCTATATTCTTGGTAAACAGCTTAAGAAATTAAAGACATTACCTTCAAAAATAAAAATCCTACCTGGTACAATTTAATAAACTCAGAGTTCTCAAAATTGATTTTTAAGGTCTTTTCTTACTCTGTTAACTTATAGTAAAGTCTATAATATAACAGGAATAGGGCTAGGAAACTCTGGGTTGAATGGGATTTTAAATTTTAAATAGGATGATCAGGGAAGGCTTCCCTTTGATGGTGACATTTGAGCAAAGACCCTAAGAAGTGAAGGAACTATGAACATATCTGGAGAGAGAAAGTGCCAGGCAGAGGGAACTGCAGTGAAAATCTCATGTGCAAGAATGTGACTGGAGTATTAGAAGCCAGTGTGGGCACTAAGAACAGGTATTGAGAGAGGAGGAGACTATTAGGATATTAGCTCAGACACAGGTGACAAACCCTGAGTCCCCAACACAAATAAAATATGGTCATTGCACCCATGACGCTTACATTAGTGCAGCTCAACTGCATTGTTGCCTTCCTATCTCTCCACACTCCACACCACCCCATCTTACTCTTCTTTAAGCAGAATACCCCCAATTCTTTCAACTTGTCTTCATGTGAATGTGATAGATAAAAAGCTACTTTTTATACCTTCTATCCATTTATTCTACAGAGTGAACTGGGATCCCCCCTTCCAGGTTTTGAATAGAGTAGTACCATATCTGACTTTGGTTTGTAAAGGATCACTCTGCCTTCTATGTTGAAATTCAGCAGTCCAGGGCCAGAGCAGAAGCAGGGAGACCATTCAGGAAGGACACTGCAATAAACCAGGTGAGAGACGACTGTGTTCAGAATCAGGGTGATAGCAGGAGAGGTGATTAGATGTGGTCAGATTCTGGATTTTGGGGTATTCTGATGCACTGAAAGTAGAATATGAGGTTAAAAGATAAGTTAAGGATGGTTTCAAGGGTATGGGACCAAGCAACTGAAAGGGAAGAGTTGCCTTTTATTGGTAAGGAAAGATGAGCAGGAGCATGTGTGAGGAAGAACATTAGTTCAATATGAGACATATTAATTTTTCAACATGCCTATTACAAATTAAAGTGCTGAGTCAAGCACATGATTATGTGTATTTCAAGTCTATCTCAGAGTTGCAGGTCAGAGATATTAATTTGAGAATCTTCAGCAGACAGAAAGTATTTAAATCCATGAGTCTGGGTGAGCATGAGTGTAGGCAGAATAAAGAAGGCATCCTAGGACTGAACGCTGGAAAACCCAATATTTGGAGGTCAAGAACAACAAGCACCATCAAAGGGACTGAGATGGAGTGGCTACTGACCATTGACATGTGAGGAAACCAGAGAGTATGCTGTCCTGGAAGTCCAGGGAAGAAATCATTTCAAGTAAGAGTATAACTGGACATGTTAAATCCTGTGACAGAGCATTTAGAAGCAGCTGAGACCTGACATTTATGTTTAGCAATGGGCTGGGCACTGGTGGTCATTATATGAGTAGCTTGGTTGGAGTAGAGGAGGTAAAAGTGTACACAGAATGAACTC
This sequence comes from Lasiurus borealis, assembly GCA_004026805.1. Lineage (NCBI taxonomy): Eukaryota > Metazoa > Chordata > Mammalia > Chiroptera > Vespertilionidae > Lasiurus > Lasiurus borealis. Next base: position 21,851 of record PVJN01025741.1, on the reverse strand, counting down.
AAGACAGGAGCAGAGTAAGTGGAAAGAGCAGGTATAGACGACCCAAATAGCCATCACTGACTGCAGGAGACAATGAAGAACTAAACAGACATATCCTCCGAATTCAGTAGAACTCAATATATATAAAATGGGCCCATATTCCTGTTCTCAGAGCATGGAAAAAACTGGTCATCGCTTTGTACTAAGGTGAAACATTTTTAACTGCCCATTTTGTCAGCCTACCCAGCTTCTGAATCAAAAGTCACAGTGCTGTTCAATTTGAAAAGCTCAGGTGATAGGCTTGGATTCAGTTCTATGTTCCTAGGCCATAGGACAAACCCAGTCCCCAAACGACTCAGCCCTCTACCCAATCAATAAATTGCAGTTAATGCCCTTAGGGAAAATGGTCTTGGATGAAACTCCCAGTTAGCAGCCAATCCAAGCCCATTAACTTCCACATCTGGAAGTAGGTGAGTAAAGAACATAAGGCTGATGGCTTCCATTCAGTTCTCATTTATCAGCATCACAATAACCTGACTCCAGGATATACAATTCAGGGTGATTGGATGAAATTGCTGAGTAGAGGTCCAAGACCGAAATAATGAGGCTGAAGGTCAGGATCCACGATTACTGGTACAGTTGTTTCAAAGGACCAGGTATATTGTCATGGTGTAAGAATAAAGGGCACCCAGGGACTCTAACCCAGACAAGCCATCAAGCTGATGCAGCACCCTATCATTTGCCTCACTCCTGTGACTTCTGACTATTCATTTTCATTAAAAATATGCATAACAATAGTGATTATCATAAGCCTTATATTCCTATAGCTTAATTCCCTACAAAATGCTTACTTTCTATGCTTTTCATTTGAATCCTTTAGTAGGCATTTTATAGATAGAAAAACTGAGTTTGGAAAGGGTGAGGTACACAGAACAGTACTAGATGGTGAGGGCCAATGAAAAGCATACTTTGCTTCAGTGAATAACACCTCCCCCCTAATTAGAAAAAGAATTGTTATTTGAGTAATCAACTTTGGAGATTATATGTGATAGAATGAAAAATGTTTTATCTGTTAACACTCGAATTCTTCTAAGGAAAAACTATCTGTGGTTTGGAAAATACTTCAATAAATAGCAGATCCTGGTTTGCCTAGCATAATCCCAATGTTTTCCTTTTTCTTAGAGAAATAATTAATATTGCCCACTTTTACCTTCAAAAGTGTTCTAGTTCTTAGATGTGGTCACCTTACTGAGATGTGTTTGCTAACACATGTAAGTTATCTTAAAGGAGGCAGGGAGGGAGGGAGGTGAAATCTTACACAAGAGCAAGGGTTAGCAGGCAGTCAATTGTTCATCAAACTGTTATGCATTTGACATAAGTAGGAGTTGAAAAAAAGAGCAAGAAGAAGGAAGAGAAGTGAGTAGAGTTGCAAGAAGCTAGGCAAATAATGTGTAGCTGGGACACTATGTGGAGTTAACTCCCAAATCCTCAGTTGCAAGGTAACCTTAGGACAAGATAACTGGTTTCCAATTTGAAATTATTTTTATTCCTAAGATGTAAAACCTTGCTTTGCCCTTCTTTCCACCACCTCAGTCAAGTCTACTATACATGTAAATAAAGTGTTGATGTAAGTAAAGTGTTGCTGTTGTTGTTTGTGTGTGTGTGTGTGTGTGTGTGTGTGTGTGTGTGTTTATAGAAATTAAGAAAATAAAGTTTCACAGCTAAGATGCACAGAACAAAGAGAACACACAAAGGACAAGTGATAATACAAAGCCAAAATACAGAGGACTAGAAATTTAGAATTAAAAATGACCATGAACATGTAAGCCCTCCAGGAATTCTCAAGAGTCACAGAGCCAAGTATGGAACTTTTGGGACAATGTCCTGCAATTCTCATAGAGAAGGAATACCAAGTTCACATGGGGGCTGTATAATGGGTGAGTGCAATAGGGATTGACATTTGTTTGATTAACCAGAAAAATCAGTTAAAGTTTCTTAAACATTTTATTAAGACTTAAACATACATATGTACATTTATTCTCCAATGTATTCATGTGGAGCCAAGGCTGCTCCTTCATCCATGAGTCTTTCCACTGGAGTTCTCTATTGTCTTTCTTGCATAAACCACATTCAGAATAATGAAGAATCTAATTTCATTAGAAGAAACTCTAATTTCTTTAGAAGAAGCTCTCATAGATGTCTATATTTTTCTAATCTTTTACAGAGGTTTACCCATCCCTAATTTGATGACAATTTTTCTTAGCAACTTTTTTTTATCAATTCTTTCCAAAGAAACTTAGCTTTCATGGATGTTTTCTTCTTGCATTAATGGCCTACTAATTTAATATTTAATAAAATATATAATTATGAAAATATACAATTGGCATAAACAAGTTTGCAACAAATGCCACTGACTCTTGAGAGGTGTAGAAGTCGTCCGTGGGAGCAGCCATGGTGGTTGGTATATGAGAGCTCTCGATTTGCCATGACTCCAGGCAATGTCTGTGATCTCAGAAGAAAGGGAGAGCTCTACCATTCCAAGAAGATTAGCAAGTGGAGGTGATTTTAAAAGCTTATTTTTAGTTTATACAAAATTTTCCTGAAGAGTTAACAGCTTGTCAATGCACAGCATGTGGAAACTATGGCCATGCTTTCCTCCCCCAGTGATCGCATCACTGCCAACCTGAGAGCTCCATTCAGTGGTTAGACCTGGCCCAGAGGCCAGAGACCCACTTCCCCACATTCCTAACTAAACAATCATAGTTTGTGGTGGGCTCTCAGAGAGGCTCAATCTTCAGTGAAGCCCTTTAAAAGAAGCCAAGCTGCACCCAAGGCTGGACAGAACAGCTCCAAGAGATTCTCAGCAAGACGAAACATTTAGTGGTAATAACTAAACACGTGTATTCAATGTAAATTAGGACTCTCTTCAGCTGGAAAGGGCAAAGAGCTAAATCTAAGCTGCAGCCGGAGAAAGCACATTTCCTCCTAATCAGAAGAGCACAGCCAGGGTGCAGTGGAGCAGGTAAATGAACTCGTGTGTATAATTAGGATCTTTTTTCTTTTCCTCCAAAGTGTGAAGAAAGAAAGGTTGGCATGTGACGGGGAGGAAGATAAACTTCTGGGAGATGATTTCCTTGGTCATCTGAGGAGGCAGGTTAGCCTTGATAACTGTCCTGGTAAAGAGTTGAGGATATCAGCAGCATGAAGAAGTATGTGAACTAAAGGGGCTTCTAATGTCAGAAATTCTTAAGTGATGATAGCATTCTTTAAAGTTATAGATTTTTTAATAGATGGAAATCAATCACCATAAGCAGATAATAAGCAATATCTCTAACTACTAGGTGTACCAGTTAATAACATGGATATTTTTCAATAGATGGAGTTACACAATGTTGATGTATGTGCGATTTTATATGTATGCTATTTTGTTGTATTGACAACAAGCTTTAAAACTTCATATGTCAAATTTGCTGAAAGTGTTAACATCATAGATATATTTATGCTTAAAATGATGAATTTTGTGCCAAAAAAGAAGAGCATTTGTGAGAAGTTTTAATCCATTAGTTTATTTTGAAGAAAAAAGTTATCATATACTTCAGGAACATGCTCCATCTCAAGTATTTGTGAAAGCTGGTTTAAATGCTTTAAAAATGATGATTTCAATGTGAAAGACAAAGAACATCCAGGTCAACTGAAAAGTTTGAAGACCAATGATTACAAGCATTTTTGGATGAAGATGCATGTCAAACTCAAAAACAACTTGCAGAAAGATTAAACATTGCTCAGCAAACAACTTCCGATCATTTACAAGCAATGGGAAAGATTTTAAAGGAAGGAAAATGGGTGCCACATCAACTGAACAAAAGACAAATGGAAAACCTAAAAATCATCAGTACAATGTTGCTTTAATGACGTGAAAGTCTTTTGTGCATTGAATTGTGACTGGTAAAGAAAAGTAGATTTATTTTGAGAATCCCAAATGCACAAAATCATGGGTTGATCCAGATCAACCATTAACATTGACTGCAAGTCCAAATGGCTTTGGAAAGAAGACAATGCTCTGGGTTTGGTGGGATCAGGAAAGGGTGGTGTAGTATAAGCTTCTAAATCCAGGTGAAAACATTAATACTGATCACTATCAACAACAAATAATCAATTTGAACCATGCTTTGATCATAAAATGACCAGAATGTTCCAGAAGACACGGCAAAGTAATTTTGCTTCATGCTAACACACCATCACACACTTCAAAACCAGTTAAAGACATGTGAAAAGATCTTGCCTGGGAAGTATTAACCCACCACCTGTATTCACCAGACCTTGCTCCTTCAGATTATTACTTGTTTCCATCATGCATTTTCTGAGCAGCACTTCAAAACGTACAAAGAAGTGGAAAATTGGGTCTCTGAATGGTTTGCCTCAAAACAAGAAAAGTTCTATTGGGATGATATCCATAAATTACCTGAAAGATGGGGGGAATGTGTAGCTAGCAATGGATATTATTTTGAATAAAGCACTTTTGATGTTTCTCTTGATATTATCATGTTTTCTTTGATTATGAAATCCACCATTATTAACCAGTACACCTAGGTTTTGTATTTAAATTTATTTTAGGCTTAGCTGGTTTGGCTCAGTGGATAGAGCATTGGCCTGCAGACTGAATGATGTGGGTTTGATTGTGGTCAGGGCCACATGCCCAGGTTGCAGGCATAATCCCCAGTAGAGAGCATGCTACAGACAGCCAATTAATGATTCCCTTTCATCATTGATGTTTCTATCTCTCTCCCTCTTCATTCCTCTCTGAAATAAATAAATATATATATACTTATTTAAATTAACTTTAATGTTTACTCTGCTTATATATTATTCATGATGGGAAATTTAGTACAAAAGATTGTTATTTTTATAAGAAAAAACCAGGATGTCTGGTCAAATTAGCATACTACACTTTTATTATTATACATATTTAAAAGATATAAAAAAAGCAAATAAATTCAGTGGAACTTGCTGTTGGAGGTAATAGGAACAAATACATAAACTTTGTTTTACCTGCTGCCCACTCTGCTGAAGAAGGGAGACATTGATTCCAGCCTAGCTTTTGTGTTGTGAAGTTCAGCGGCAGATATTAGTGAAGTTTCCACATTTCCCTCCTTTCTCTAGCTCTTCCCCAGCTCAAATTCATGGCAAGGAGTCTCATGCTGAGGCCTCTGCGGGAAACCATCAACAGTAGCAGCTAATGGGAAGCCTAATGACCTTTTAATGGGACAAGTAAAGCTAAGAGAGTTGTGCAGAAAATATTTATAATAGAAGAAAAAGAAACTACGCAGTAAGCTGAAGCAAGAGCTTGCCAGGCACTGTTAAGCCCAGTAGAGAAAAAGCTGCAGCCCTCCTAGAGGAAGGACATTTATCACTCCTCTGAAGACCTCCACAGTATCACAGCACACACTACAACCACCAAACACTGAGTGTAATGAGATTACATTCACAGTACACCATGATGTCTCACAGGACTCCTATGGTAAGTAACAATAGCAGACAGACAAATTTCTTCATTTGCATGTATGAAATGGTATTAACCCGTGGAAAATAGACTGCTGGGTCTCCAAGACCTGGATAAAATCTGACTGAAAGCAAACATGTTGTCAGCCAAATTCAAATATGGAAAAAAATAAAATAATAAATAAATAAATAAATAAATAAATAAATAGTGGAAGAATAGATGGACATGTCCTGAGCAGACAGAAAGAATAGCTGAAGGTCACACGGGGAGTGTTTGTTGGCAAGTTAAGGGACAGCTATACTCCAGGAGAAGGTGGGGGACTACTGGCTGGGCCCCTCCTGACTGGGTAGCCCTCACTGCTGCTGGGTTTTCTCCCAGAGCCACCAACTCGGAAGTGGAGACAATGCCATCTTGAAGGGGAAACTGGATGTTATCGGAAGCCTGAAAATTTACAACTACTGCACCCACCAAACAGCTGCAAACCCCAGAACACCAGTTCCCCAATTGGCACACACACTCGAATTTGGAGGAGCTCTATACTCCACACAGAAAGGTCGGATTTCCCCTGGGGTAAGGTAAGGTATCTGGTCCAGATGGGACAGAGAAACGTGTGCATTGTGGGAGGTGGAGAACTGGAGGAAGTCTGTACCTAGAGAAATCCATGGCTATTGGGGCTACCATGATCTGTGGATGTGGAAGGGGTCCTCAGAGCTGCTAATAGAGGGAATCTCTAAAAAGCAATCCATTTTTATCTAATGCAGAAGGACAATCTGGAAGTTTTTAAAGTATGCCAGCTGCTTGGACAAGATGGAGAAAAGGGAACTGCGCAGACTTGTGCACAGGTCCAGAGTTCATGTACATGTGCTTTTCCTCTTCAGATCCTTGCTTCTGATTGCTAAGCCCAATACATAGGATCGCCCAGTTGGGGACACCCTAGGAGACTGAAGGGGAAAGTTGTTTTTTTGGAACCTGGGGATCAGAGCGGGGAGTGACCACCAGAGAACCAGCTCTGGGGTAGCCCACTCCCACAAACTGGTATTGAGTGCCACAGGGAAAGCAGGATCAAAGCACAGGCTAGAGAGAAACAGATGGTCTCAGAGGTCAATCCAGAAACACTGCCCCCAGGGGCTGAATCACAAATTGACTCTTGTATAATCACAAATTAAGGAATAAAGAGATTAAGACACACTGCCTGCTTAAAAATCAGGACTGCCTTACAACACTGAGCACCACTGAAATGCAGGGAATTGCAATACTGTCATGATTGGAAAACAGGCATGCCAAACAGAACAATAGAGGAAGTGAATGACCTTCACTACTGCACATCCTATTTTTTTAATTTTTATTTTTTATTATTTTATTTTTAATATTTTCATATTTTACTTAAGAAACTAATTTTTTTCTTTTTCCTCACTTTATTTTACCTTTTTAATTATTACATATTTATTTTCAATCAGTGTTATTACTACTACTCTTTTACAGTTTTGTTTTAAAAAGGTGTTTTCTCTTTATTTTACTTTGGGATTAGAGTTCTCCATTCTATTTTCATTTTTCCTTTAGCATCATTTTACTCTATCTCAACTCTACCTTTATGAATTCACTCTTTTCCTATTTTTTTCCCATTTGTTGTCCTGTTTCTCTTACCCTTTTCTTACTTTAGATTTTCCCTATTCTTTCATTTTACCCCCTATTAAAATTTCACCCTACTTATATATCTAATTTCCAATACCCTGTCCCAAGTCCATACACACCTCTCTCTTCTCTGTCTTCACTATCCAAAAAATTGTTGCTCTCTCTTTCCTTTCGTTGTTGTTTTCAATAATGATGATTATGTCAATTTTTATGCTTTTCATGAGATTGTTTTGCTTATTCTTTTAGCTTTGTTCTTTTGTTTGCAGGGTTTTGTTTTTTGCTTCTGTTTTCCCTCACCTCATTTGATATTAATTGTTGTTTCAGGTTTGTATTATTCTCCAGGTACTTGTTGCTGGCATTTGTTGGGATTAGTAGTTGTTCTATTGGAGTTTTCTCCCCATGTATATAGTTTTTTCCCCTTTTCTCTTTTATTCTCTTCCTTTTCTCTCCTAAACTTTTTTCTCTCCATTCTCCCAGTTGCATTTTGGCACTCATTTCTTTTTTTTCATCTTTTGCTCTTCTTCTTTCTCTCCTATGTCCTAATTTGCCTTTAACTGGTAGTCACCTTTATTTTTGGTTATTAATATCATGAATACATTTTTGCTCAGTGCCTTGTGCATTGTTTCTGGTTGTGTTGTATTTTGTACCTTTTAAATCAACGCAGGAGAGAGAGAACTACATAACTATTCACTCAGAGAACAGAGACCATGGGGAGACAAAAAAACAGTCACATATGAAAGAAAAGCAGGCATTATCAGAGAAGAAGGTAAATGAAATGGAGGTAAGTAACATGCCAGAGAAGGAATTCAGAGAAATGGTCATAATGTGGCTGAAAAGAATGGAAGACAAATTCGACAATATGAATTAGAACCAAGAGGAAATAAGAAGGAAACAAAAATTATATAGCTGCTGTGAAGAACCCAATATAAAGCATCAAAAGTAGTCTAGAAGAAGCATAGGAGCCCATCAGTGAGCTAGAAGACAAGGTAGGAAAAAATACCTAAGTACAGCAGCTTCTAGAAAAAAAAATTAAAAAGCAGAAGAGCCTAAGGGAACTTTGGGACAACACTAAACAAAACAACATCCACATATTGGGGTCACAGAAGGAGAGAAAACTGAGCAAGGAATAAAAAAATCCTCTTTGAAGAAATAATGACAGAAAACTTCCCTGATATAAGGAAGAAAAAAAAACACACAAATCCAAGAAGCTCACAGAGTCCCAAGCAAAATGAACCCCAAAAGACTGATGCCCAGGCACATTATAATTAAATTGGCAAACACCAACAACAAAGAAAGAATGTTAAAAGCAGCCAGAGAGAGACAGAAATTTACCTACAAAGAAACCCCATCAGACTAGCGACTGATTTCTCAATAGAAACTCATCAGGCCAGAAGGGAATGGAATGAAATATGCAAAGTCATGCAAAAGAAGGGTTTGAACCCAAGAATACTGTACCCAGCAAGGCTATCAATCAAAATTGAAGGTGAAATCAGGTGCTTCACAGACAAAAAAAAAAAAAGACTAAGGAAACCACCAAACCAGCAATGAAAGAAATGCTAAAGGGTCTGCTGTTAAAAATGATAGGAA
>PVJN01025741.1:0-13053 GCA_004026805.1 Lasiurus borealis | reverse complement strand
GGAAGGAAGGAAGGAAGGAAGGAAGGAAGGAAGGGAGGAAGGAAGGAAGGAAGAAAGAAGGAGGGAAGGAGGGAGGAAGGAAGGGAAGACAAAACACAGGGGCAAAGAATTAAAATGGTGGCAAATAAGTACCTATCAATAATAACTTTAAATGTAAATAGATTAAATGCCCTGATCAAAAGACATAGAGTAATGGATTGGATAAGAAAACACAACCCATATATCTGCTGTCAACAAGAAACACACCTAAAAAAAAAAAGAAACACACAGACTGAGGATGAAGGGATGGAAAAAGGTTTTTTAGATGAATGGAAATGAAAAAAATGCTGGGGCAGCAATACTTATATCTGACAAATTAGATCTCAAAGTGAAGGACATACAAGAGATAAGGAAGACCACTTCATAATACTAAAGGAAGCAATACAACAAGAAGAAATAATTCTGATAAACATATATGCACCCCATATAGGAGCATCCAAATACATAAAAAATATCCTGGAAGATATCAAGGGAGAGATTGACAGCAATATAATCATAGTAGGAGAATTTAATACCCCACTATCACCATTGGACAAATACTCTAAACAAAAAATCAGCAAAGAAACATCAATCCTAAATTACTTGACCAGATGGAATTAATTGACATCTTCAGAACATTTCACCCCAAAGCCACAGAATATATATTCTTCTCAAGTGTACATGGGTCATTTTCAAAGATAGACCATATGTTGGGTCATAGGCAAAGTCTCTTCAAATTCAAGAAGATAGAAATCATATCAAGTATCTTCTTAGATCACATTGACATAAAATTGGAAATCAAATATAATAAAAACAATCCAAAAAAATCAAACGCATGAAGACTAAACAGCATGCTATTAAACAATGACTAGGTAACCAGAGAGTTCAAGGAAGAAATAAAGCACATCCTGTCAACAAATGACAAAATGAACACAATAATCCAAAATCTATGGGACACAGTGAAAGCAGTCATGAGAGAGAATTTCATAGCTCTACAAGCCTACTTAAAAAAAAGAGAGAGAGAGATAAAGGAACAATGGTAATAAATTACCTAACCCCAAAACTCAAAGAGTTAGAAAGAGAGCAACAAGAAAGGCCCAGGGGAAGCAGAGGAAGGAAATAATAAAGATCAGAGTGGAGATAAATGACATAGAAACCAAAGAAACAATACAAAGATCAACAAAATCAAGAGCTGGTTCTTTAAAAGGATAAAGAAGATTGATGAACCTCTAGACAGGCTCACCAAGAAGCAAAGAGAGAAGACCCAAAGACTCAAATAAACAAAATCAGATATGAAAGAGATGAAATAACAACAGATCCCACTGAAATAAAAGGATTATTAAAAAAAAAAAAATACTCTGAACAACTCTATTCCAACAAACTGGACAACCTGCAGGAAATCGACATACTCCTAGAAAAATATAACCTTCCAAAACTCAATCAGGAAAAATCTAAACAGCTAAATAGGTCAATAACTATGGAATAAATTGAAGCACTCATCAAAAAGCTTCCAGCAAACAAAAGCCCAAGGCCAGACAGCTTCTCAGGGGAGTTTTACCAAACATTTAAGGAAGAATTAAAACCTATCCTTCTCAGACTGTTCCAAAAAATTCAAGAAGGAACACTTCCAAGCTTCTTCTATGAAGCCAGCAACACCCTGATACCAAAACCAGATAAACACAACACAATGAAAGAGAATTACAGGAAAATATCCCTCGTGAACATATATGTCAAAATCCTCAACAAAATTCTAGCATATCAGATCCAGCAGTACATCAGAAAGATCATATACCATGACCAAGTAGGATTTATCTCAGGAATGCAAGAATGGTACAATATCAGCAAATCAATATATGTGATAGATACATCACATAAACAAATTGAGAGATAAAAATCACACAGTCATATCAATTGATACAGAAAAAAAATGTGACAAAATCCAACATGTTTTTTTTTATAAAAGCTCTTAACAAGGTGGGAATAGAAGGATCATACCTCAACACCATAAAATCCATATATGATAAACCCACAGTTAACATCATACTCAATGGGCAAAAACTAAAACCATTTCCCCTAAGAGCAGGAACAAGATGAGGGATGCCCAGACTCACCACTCCTGTTTGACATAGAACTGGAAGTATTAGCCATTGCAATTAGACAAGAAGAAGAAATAACAGGCATCCAAATTGAAGAAGAAGAAGTAAATCTGTCCTTATTTGCAGATGACGTGATATTGTACATAAAAAAAAAAACAGAAGAATCAATCAAAAAACTAATAGACTTAATAAATGAATTTGGCAATAGCAGGATACAAAATTAACGCCAAGAAATCTATGACATTTCTATACACCTATAGTGAACTTACAGAAAAAGAGACCAAAAAAGCAATCCCATTTACCACTGCACCAAAAAAAAAAATTAAGATACCTAGGAATAAACTTAACTAAGGAGGTAAAATACCTATATGCAGAAAACTACAGGACACTGAAAAAAGAGATAGAGAAAGACATAAACAGATAGAAGAGCATACCATGCTTATGGATTGGGAGAATCAACATCATTAAAATGTCCATACTACCCAAAACAATCTATAGATTCAATGCACTACCCATTAAAATATCAACAACATATTTCACAGACCTAGAAAGAAATACCCAAAGATTCATCTGGAACAAAAAAAAAGACCCCAAATAGCTATAGTAATCCTGAGAAAGAAGAATAAAGTAGGTGGGATCTCAATACCAGATTTCAAGCGGTATTACAAAGCCACTGTTCTCAAAACAGCCTGGTACTGGCATAAGAACAGACATATAGACCAATGGAATAGAATAGACAATCCAGATATACACCCAAACCACTATGCTCAATTAATATTTGACAATGGAAGCATGAACATACAATGGAGTCAAAACAGTCCCTTCAATAAATGGTGTTGGGAAAATTGGACAGATACATGCAAAAAAAAATGAAACTTAGCACCATACACAAAAATAAACTCAAAATGGATATAGGACTTAAACATCAGATGAGAAACCATGAAAATACTGGAGGAATCCACAAGCAGCAAAATCTCAGACATATGCTGAAGCAATTTCTTCACCAATACTTCTCCTAGGGCAATGGAAGCTGAAGAGAAAATAAACAAATGGGACTATGTCAAAATAAAAAGCTTTTTCACAGCAAAAGAAACCATCAACAAAACAACAAGAAAGCCCACTGTATGGGAGATTATATTTGCAAATGTTATCACTGATAAAGTTTTATTCTCCAACATCTACAGTCAACTTATACAACTTAATAAAAGGAAGATAAATGATCCAATAAAAAAAAAATAGGCAACAGACCTAAATAGAATCTTTTCAAAAGAGGACAGAAAGAAGGCCAAGAGACACATAAAAACATGCTCAACGTCACTAATCATCTGAGAGATGCAAATCATAACAACAATGAGGTACCATCTCACACCTGTCAGAATGGCTATCATCAACAAATCAACAAACAACAAGTGTTGGCAAGAATGCGGAGAAAAAGGAAGCCTCATGCACTGCTGGTGGGAATGCAGACTGGTGCAACCACTTTGGAGAACAGTATGGAGTTTCCTCAAAAAACTAAAAATGGAACTTACATTTGACCCAGTAATCCCACTCCTAGTAATATATTCTAAGAAACCAAAAACACCAATTAGAATGGATATATGCACCCCTATTTCATAGCAGCACAATCTACTATAGCTAAGATTTGGAAATAGCCTAGGTGCCTGTCAGCAGATGAGTGGATCAGAAAACTATGGTACATCTACACAATGGACTACTATGCTGCCATAAAAAAGAAGGAATTCTTACCATTTGCAGCAACCTGGGTGGAACTAGAGAGCATTAAGCTAAGTAAACAAAGCCAGTCAATGAAAGAAAATGATCTCACTCATTTATGGATAATAAAGTACATTATAAATGAATGAACAAAAAATAGATATAGAAGCGGTAAAGCATCAAACAGATTATCAAATTACAGTGGGAAGGTAAGGGAAAGATGGGGTAGATAAGAGATCAACTGAAGGACTTGTATGCATGTATATAAGCATAACCAATGGATGCAAGATACTGGGGGGTGAGGGCATGCATGGGAGTGTGGTGCAGGAACAATGAAAAGATATGTACACATGTAATACACTAATTAAGAAAATGGAAAAAAATTAAAATATGGGCAGGGTAGCAGAAGAGCCTGTTGTACAAGTATTTCCCAAGGCCTGTTGCATCACCTGGTTTGCTAACCCAAATTTGCCTTTAGAGTTTGGAGATTTTTATCCTATCCACTCTAGTAATGTTAATATACCTGAAAACTCTATAACAATGGTTCTCTAAATGTGGTCCCTGGACCATTGGCATCGGAATCACCTGGGAAGTTGGTAGAAATGCAATTTCTGAAGTCCCACTTGAAGCACAGTTACTGAGAAAAATCTGAGGGCAGAGCCCAGAATCTGTGTCTAACAAGCCTTCCAGATGATGTTGGCAACACACTCAAGTTTGAGAACCATGGGTCTATAACACTGAATTGCAAACACAGCTGAGAATTGGCATCTCCTAGGAAACTTAAAAAGCAAAATGCTGATGCCTGTTTCCTACCTTCTCTCCCACCTCCAGAGATTCTGATTTAACTAGCACCAAGTGCTGCTAAGACAGTTGAATTTTTTTTTTAATTCCCCAGGTGATTCTAATGTTCAAGGAAGTTTGAAAAACACTAGGACATAGTAAATGAATGGGAATCGACAACTTCTCACACCTAAGGCAAACAGCATACAGGCAGTCAACAGGTATTCACAGCCATCAATTACAAAGAATAATAGGTAGTCTATACTGACAGACTCAACAGCGTTTTCCCTTGGTAATATTTCAATAAAAGAGAAAGTAACAATTTCCTCAAACTTCTTAGGCTTCATTGATTTCAATGTATATTTCAAATTTCCTGTTTTGTCCTTACTGCTAGGGAACTTAGAGGCTAATTTTGTCCTTGGGAATTTTACACACACACACACACACACACACACACACACCTTTGAAAGTCCCTGACTCCTGTTTTTTGACATCTGTTTGCAAGTTCTGTTTGTCAATGCTCCTCTTCACACTAAAGAAGATGTCTCCCAGACTCTGCAGAGATGTATCATGGGATCCAGGAAGCCATAGGACAAAGGTGGCTCATAAGTTCAGAATCCCAGATTTAATCAGATTTGGGTCATGCCAAATGTCTTAATATTAGGCCAAACGTAATATGCTATGAATTGATCATTCTTGGTTCTTCCCCCAGGCCTCCTGAGAAGAGTGGCCACACACCCTCCTCTGCCATTGGAAGCACCTCACTAAGGAAGCTGGAAGGACACTGACACTACATATGAGCCTTACTGAGAAGTGCCTGAAATTATTTTGGAAGAAGGCATAATATAAACAAGTAAGTGCAGGAATTTCCCCCTTGAGACCTCAACCATGTCTTTATTCAAAGGCATTATTATTGATATCTCCTCTCCTTCAAACACTGTTTATTCTTTGGATCCCATTGAACACCTACATTCAATAAAGAGAAACAAGCGACTCCCCGTTTGATGTCATTGACACATGAGATCCCACTGTGGAAGACATTCAGAATACCTTTGAAATAATGAAGTTAATCCCTCATCTTTGTTTTCACTGAGAACGGATGCCTGGACTGGCACTGCCGGTGAGAACTTCCGTTTCCAGGACGAAAGTGAGGAGAGCAAGTTGGGACCCAGGGCAGAGTAACAAGAGAACCTGGTAGAAAGCAAAAAAGAAGATAAATTGTTGAAATTGGGATTCAAGGGGGAAAAAACGTGAAAAAAACTTAAAAAGCAAAAGCCTAATAAAATAGGGCATTCTCACCCTCTCCTGGAAGAATGAGAGTAGAGAAAGAAGCTAAAATGACAAAAAAATCCAAATCAAGCCTGAAACCTCAAGGAGAAATTGTCAGCATTTTATATAGAATTCTTGAGCCATATTTACACATTTATTACACCCAAAGGCTTTATTGTTCAGTCTTTCTGCCGTCCTCTGGGTGAAAAATAGGACTCTGTTCCTCGGAGCTTTTACAAAAAATGGCAATAAAATTCTCCAGAGAGCTGGCCCTGTCTCCCAGCTTTTCCTTCTTCCTAATCAAGTTTGAGCTCATAGAATTGGCGCTTTGGGGTGTATTTCGCTAACTTCTGCTTTAGGCACCTGCACACCGCACTGCATTCTGGGGGCTTCTCACTTCTGCTATTTCCTGCAGTGCAGATGGCAGCACAAGTGCTGCATCCCTTGTGTGTGTCCATACTTTAGAGAAATGTACTTTCACGTTTTGTTTAGTTTTTGTCAGGAAAAAATAACATAAAACCCCTAACTATCCTTATTAGTACTAACTGTTCTGAGCAGCAAAGTAAGCTTATCCATTTCCCAGAAAGCTGAGGAGATAGGCCTCTCATGTTCCATGAACACTATATTTGGAACCTGTGTATTAGAAACATATCAGTGACCATAGTCCACACCCGTTGTAACAGTGGTGTACAAAGAGGCAAATGGCCTCCCAGAGCCACACAGCCTATCAGACCAGAGCTCCAGGGTCCCAGCTGAATTCAGTTCTGCTCCCAACACACCTCACCATGCCCTGAACGCCACAGAGCACAGCAGGGCTTGGAGCTGCTGCAGCAACTAGCAATCAATAAAGGAAACAGAAAGAACCCTAACGGGGTGGGAATAAAGACTGGGCCCTGGACGAGCCGTGGAAAACTGCTGCACACACAGGAGACAGTGAACAGACCTGCAGTACAGGTCATGGCTCAGAGGGAATTGATGCAGGCAATCCACAACAGGCACAGACAGGGCCAAGCAGGATGGCACGGGGGTTCCAGAGATATCCTCAGAGCCTGGCCCAAGGCAGAGACCCTCTTGTTTCTTTTCTGGTCCATGGACAGGTACAAAATACAAAGTCTGACCCATGTATTCTTGCACTTAGGGAAGTAGGAGGTGCAATAGATGTTCTCGACAATTGCTTCTAGTTTCTGTGTCCTTATCTGTAAAAAGAGGTTCATGTGAAAAATGAAGTCAGATGTGAAAAACGAAGACAGGTGAACTTGTACATGAATTATAAAGGAGGCTGAGCTCATAATGTTTATTCTAGCATCACATCACTACTACCTCAGGGCCAAAAATCACTCAGGGCTTGAGGGAGTTTGTGAATCCCGAGGCTTAAAGAGGAAGAAAGCATGCTGTGAAGTAAGAACAAGCTTTGGAGACAAACAGCAGTGGAGGGACCTTACCTCTCCCAACCTCAGGCTCGCAGCACAGGTGAGGAAATCAGTCTGTCAGAGCCCCGAGTAATAATGTTTTCAAAAACAGAGATGTTAATAAAGCTCTCTCTGAGAAACCAGTCAAGCTCAGGGCCAATACCAAGTCTTTCCTCTACGCATTCACTCACCTGCCAATTATAAATCTAACCCCAGGTGGGCTTACCTGGATAATACACCATTGCCCTGTGAAATTCCCCTTCTGTCCCTTCCTGATTGTCCAGGAATAGAAAGTCAAACTCAAGTCACAATTTAATTGTCAAGTCAAGAATAGAAATGCAACAACTAGAACAAAAGATAAAACAACACATCTGTCAAAACCATTGGTCTTAAAATTAGCTAACCAGAGAATCAAACATTCATTACATAATTTTGGAAAATTCTTCACAATAACTGGAAATGATTGCCTTGATTGGGCTTTCTTATTATGCACACGAGAAGGTAAGTCCTCCAGTAAGTGAAAGAAGGGTAGCTGGGTAGAAGTGACAGAAATCGCAGTTATCCGATCTGGACCAAAAATATTAAACAAAGAAAAAATACTCATTATTCTGTCAGCCCTGAGACATTTTCGGCTTGCTCACACTGGAACGCGTCCCCCTGTGGTCTTGTAAAACTCACTGATTTGGAGTAAAGTAGCATAAGCAGCAGCTTCATCTTCAAAGATGCCATGTAAAATATGCATAGTAACAAGCAGGGTTTTACTTATTCTTGCGCCTTTGCGCTGTTTCTCTGCTCTATTCCAAGCATCACTCATGCCTCACTTGCATAATATCACATAAAGTTTACATTTTCTTGCACTTGCCACCATCTTCCAACCTCAAGGCCTCTGCCACACCACCGGGAGAGCCCTCCTGTGGTCCTGCAGGAGGGACCCACCTTCCTAAGCCAATAAATGTGACATAAGACTTACGTCTCTTTCCTCTAAGACAGTCTTGGGTAAATAGTGCCCAGGGTTAAACTGCTTATACTTGAAAAAACAAATAAACCAAAATGGCATGTTTGTGGGTCTGCGTCTCAGTGCTCTGCTCTGTAAATTCCTCCTGAATAACTGATTCAACTGGGACCAGCAGAGTCTTGATCTGAAGCAAGATTTCACCTGTGGCCGAAACCGGTTTGGCTCAGTGGATAGAGCATCGGCCTGCGGACTGAAAGGTCCCCAGTCCAATTCCAGTTGGGGGTATATATCTTGGTTGCAGGCACATCCCCATTAAGGAGTGTGCAGGAGGCGGCTGATCGATGTCTCTCTCTCATCAATGTTTCTGGCTCTCTGTCCCTTCTCCCTTCTTCTCTGTAAAAAAAATCAATAAAATATATTAATAAAAATCAAAAAGATTTAACCTGTGAATTCAAATTTACAGGTCCAATCCCCGCTTCAAAATGTGGAGGTAATGTAAATATCTGTGTTTTCCGACGGTCTTAGGCAATCCACAGGTTGAGAACCACTGCTGTAGAGCCTAAGACCATTAGAAAACACAGATGTTTACATACAATTCATAACAGGAGCAAAACTACAGTTATGAAGTAGCAACAAAAATAATTTTATGGTTGGGGGTCATCACAACATGAGAAATTATATTAAAGAGTCACAGCATTAGAAAGGTTAGGAACCACTGGCTCAGACTGTAAAAAAGATTTCAAATTTTAACCAAAAAGGTTAGTTTTGATTCATTGCTCAAAAAATATATAGAAGTAGGAAATTACAAAAGAAAAAAATCAAAAAGTTTTAGTTGACCCCCAAAACAATGTCTGATAAGAAATTTAAAAAAAGAGACATGATAAGAAGCAGAAGGGACCAATCAACCCAAGGGGTTGGAACCTGGAATATGGATAAACCCACCAGCATAGGGCAGGTGGTCCCTCCAGCTTTAGGATTTGACAGCACAAGTATAGCCAAGTGGTCTGAACATCGTTAAGTAAAAGGCCACCTGCAGGCTAACAGGGTTCAGCCCTGGGAAAGTCTAGCTGCAGTTGAGATTGATTTGTGGGGTCTGGGATCACAGATAAGACCTCTGGGAACTAAGTAAGCACCCACTGTTTATGCAGAGTCAGCAGAAAAGCTCTCATTGCACAGCTGCTGAAAGGAAGCCTGGTGTTTCTTAAATCTATCTCCCTTGCCTAGACTCTCCTGGGTTTCAACTGATACTTGAGACCAGAGTGGGGCTGAGCCTATAGGAGTATCAGCAACAAGCACCAATATGGCACACTCTGTGTCCGATTCTGTTAAACATAGTCTTAGGAAGTAGGCACTATTGTTATCACCTCCACTTTACAGATGAGGAGACTGAGGCACAGAGTACTTAAGTGCTTGTCCAGGGTCATGCATGCAGCTAGTAAGTGGCACAGCGGAGAGCTAAATCTGGGCAGGCTTAGTGGATAGAGTGTTGGCCTGCTGACTAAAGGGTTCCTGGTACAATTCTAAAAGTCAAGGGCATGTACCTTGGTTGCGGGAACATCCCCCAGGAGGGGGTATGCAGGAGGTAGCTGATTGATGTTTCTCTCTCATCGATGTGTCTAACTCTCTATCCTTCTCCCTTCCTCTCTGTAAAAAATCCATAAAATACATTTTTCAAAAAACAAAAACAAATTTAAACCTGGTGCCACAGTCCACACTCTAAACAATGTGTCCACTGCTCACAAGACCCCTGCTGTGGGACTTCAAGGGAGGTGGTCAGAGGATGCCCTGTTCTTGCTACACAGGACCAAAAACCAATTACCTATGTGGAGAACCACACTTTGAAATGCACAGAATTAGAAAGCAACGCAAATAACCAAAGTCTCACACATGGGAAGGCATGACCTGTGAGAATAATTCAGTAGGGCAAAAGCCCCAGGGGCCTGACGCTGGTCAGGCAGCGAATTAATATTTACACACTAAGACTCAGATGTGCAGAAACGGAGTTTAATTCCCATGCTCTGGAGCCCTCACCCTCTTTGCCTGCCCCTATCCGGCTTCCAGGTGATCCCCTGTGGCCCGAGACAGTTTCCTTGGGGCAAATGCTTGGTGCACTCAGGATTCACACCATTAGAGTCCATAGAGGGTGACTTCCCCAATGCCCAGCCCTGAGAACGCTTCTGGCTGAAGGTCCTGTCCCACCTCCACCTGGGCAGGGGCCTCTCTAGCGTGTGACTATTTCAAAAAGATAAATAAATTTAAAGATTCAGTTTCTCACTCAAACTTGCCACTTTCTTAATTTAAATTTTATATTGTTGACAAACTTGCAACATTTTAAGTTTTCCACTGACATATGAGACTAATGGCTATCAGACTCATATAGTACAAATATAATACATTTCTATGGTTGCAAAATATTCTACTGGACAGTACACACACAGAAAGAGAGGGTGTCCCCAAAAATGTACACACAATTTAACAGCTGATTACACACTTAATTTTCACTCTTTTTCAAGTTTAACTGATTTGAAATAAAGGGTGAAACCAGACTAAGGTTTGAACAAAGAAAATTAATCCGAAAGTGCCACTAGGCTTTTTTATGGGGATACATAAAAGATAAAGTTTGTGATACAAAACTGGTAACAGTAAATGAGTTGAGGACACACAAATACCTAAGAAAATAATTCTTGATATTGGAGATTCCTTTGCTTTGTGTTATCAGCAGTGTCTGGACCAGAATGGTTATCAAATTGAAAATAGACATTGACAAAAAAATTTATTCATTCCCATTGATTCTTTTTCAATTTTTAAAATGAACTGTATGTTAATAAACACTGACTTTATAGTGTGTATATATTTTGGGTACACCCTGTATATATAGCTCAATAGGATATTCTGTGATAATGAAAATGTACTATGTCTGTATTACATATGTAGATATGTGTGTATTGTTACTTGTAGCTTATTTTCTTCCAAAAATAGCATATATACAATAGAAAACATATATAACAAGATATTAAAAAAATCAAGTTAGAAATTCCATGCTTTGTAGAACCAACCTCTGCAAACAGATGGCATTGGATCTTGAACAAGTTCCTTAATCTTTTGAGCCTCAGTTTCCTAATCTTTCAAATGGGTATAATAATGACCATCCTCTCAAGTAGTTATAATGATCACTTAAGATAATGCATTTAGAAGTACTTTCAAATTTTTAAGGTGACACCCAAATTTAGCTCTTGGTATTCCAGTTCTAATAAAGAATCCTATTTAATAAAAGGGTAATATGGAAATAGACCAAACAGCAGTACAACTGAACAACCTATCAAAGCATAATATGCTAATGATATGCTAATGCTGCTCAACTGCTCTCTATGATGTACATTGGCCACCAGGGGGCATACAGTCAACTGGTCAACCAGTTGGTATGATGCGCACTGACCAAGAGGAGGCAGATGCTCCGACTGGTAGGTTACCTTGCTCCTGGGGTACAGGCCCATCAGGACTGAGCAAGATGGGCCAGACACACCCTGGAGCCCTCCTGCGGTCCCTCCCAGCCTAATCATGCACCATTGGGGTTTCTCAGCCTGGCCTGTGCCCTCTTGCAATCCAGGACCCTCAGAGGATGTCTGAGAGCTGGTTTTAGCCCAATCCCACAGGCCACTCCCCTTGGGATGGCGCGCAGACACAGAGCTCATGGTTGGCAGCTGCTGTGGCAGCACAAGCCTCTCCCAATTGGGATTGACAGGATCTGATTCCACATGAGCCCGAAGCAGGCACAGTGGGGCTGGGATGAGCGCGAGCAGCAGGTAGGAGCTGCAAGCAATGTTGGACTCTGGGTTTTGGCCCTATCCCTGCAGGCCACCCAGAGGAACCCCACCTGTGCATGAATTCATGCACCGGGTCTCTAGTCATGTTATAAACTGAATGTTTGTGTCCTCAAATTCATATGTTGAAACCTCATCTCCAATATGATAGTATTTGGAGGCAAGACTTTGAGGAAGCTATTAGGTCATAAAGGTGGGGACCCTCATGTACCAAATCAGTGGCAGTATGAAAGCAACTCCACAGAGCTCTCTTCATCCAAGTGAGGTCAGTGAGAAGATGGTTATCTGTAAAACAGGAAGTGGGCTCTCACCAGACACAGAAATTGTGGGTGCCTTGATTATGGACTTCCCAACCTCCAGAACTGAGAGAAATATATTTCTGTTTTTTAAGCCCCTCAGCCTACAGTATTCTGTTATAGGAACCTGAACTAGTTATTTTATTTTTAAAAGGAAAAAATGTAGCAGAACCCAGACTAATTATATCTCAGGTGCTAGAGGAATTGCATCTATATCTCAGGGGGACAGTACGTTAGCATGACAAAATCGGAAAAAATAGACAATGCCTTAGGAGACTAGCATGGGACTTTTTATAGGAGGAAAAAGAAGAGTTCCTAGGCCAGGCACAGACCAACACATTCCCTGTCATTTCTTTAAAAATTTAGAACATACTTTATAACAAAATGCTTTAAATGTTTATAACAAAATGTATTTTTTAGAATTACTTACCAAGCTGAAAACTTTAGGGATATTGCAAACATGGTATGCTTTGATTTCAACCTTCCCGGGATCTGGGTGGTGAAATGGGAACTAATGGGTATGTGATTCTATTTGTGTCTGCTTGAAAACCTTCCCTCAGGTAGTATTGATTATGTTTCAAAGTTAGCTTGAAAGGGGGTCTGGAGAATATTGTCCTTGGAGCCATTCTGTTGCACAGTTTTGACAATGATGAATGCTCTCAATGGAATGTTTGCATATGACAATACTGAACAATC
>PVJN01025740.1:0-29717 GCA_004026805.1 Lasiurus borealis | reverse complement strand
AGCACTGCTGGCATTTTGGACAAGATAATTATTTGTTGGGAAGAGCTGCTCTGTACATTGTAGAATGTTAAGCAATATATCTAATATCCACCCACTAGATGCCCACAGCCACCCCCACAGTCTTAACAATGAAAAATGCCTCCACAGTGCTGGCTTCGGCAGCGCATATACTAAAATTGGAACAATACAGAGACGATTAGCGTGGCCCCTGTGCAAAGATGAAGGTTCGTGAAGTGTTTTTTTTTTTTTTTTTTAAATGCCTCCACACATTGCTAAATGCCCCTGGGGCAAAAAGGCTCTTGGTTGAGAACCACTGCTTTAGGGTGCTATCCCATCTCTCACAGCTCCCGATCTGTGATCTTTCCTGTTAAGTTTCAGATCCTGTGGGAGAGATAATCTGTATGGCCCACCTCTGTTTATCCATTGTTCCGTTAGCAATGACAAAGAATTATAGGCACAGCAAAGATATGGGAAGAGCTAGTGTTTTGAGTCAGGCTTGTGGTCTTTAATAAGCACTGCACTAAATTACATGCCAGAGGGCCTCAATATAACTTTCCCCCAGGAGGTGACTTAATAAGAAATTCTAGACAAAAGAAGGACAGGATCACTAAAGATGCCTGCTTATCAGTTTGGTTTTTGAAGTCCAGGAGCGGTTGTCTGGGTGGAAATAAAGAAACTGCAGAGGATCTCTGGTTAATTTAAATAGAATAGTAATATATAGGATGTCAGTAACACACAGAATTTATGGGAAAGTGGGAGAACCAGATTTGGAAAGGGACTGGCTCCAGGCTAGCTCCAAGCATCTAAGCAGGAGAAACTACCTGACATTTCTACAAGACATGTTTCCAGACATCTCTACAAGACATGTTTCTTCCTAAACGAAGGGGAAGGAACAAGTAGAAAGGGAGGGTGGCCTGCCAAGATTGCTGAGTATTAGAATATATAATAGATCAGGAAGGGTTGAGCATTTGGCAGAATACTGTGACCGAATGGCAAAGTAATAGGCTTTGGATTGCCTCACAGTGTATTGATGGGCTGGTTGAGGTTGCATAAGAAAGGAAGGAGCAGGGCAGCAGCTGATAGCCTTGTTGAGAAAGGAAAAGAACCATCCAAGGGTTGGAAATTTTATCTAGGTGGAAGAGCAGTTGAGAAAAACAAAAGAACTGGAAGATTTGGAGGTTTTGTCTGAAAGGGTTATATGAAAGTTCAAGATTTTAGAGGTGGAATGGGCCTAATTTAGTACATGGTTTCACATAAGGCTGTGGACGGTAATTGCTGAAGAAGTTAAGGTGCATGTCATTGGAGATGAATACTGTTAAATCTATAATTGTTCCTCTAGACATTCTTAAAAGGAAATACAACGTAGATTATTTAGACTGTCAAATTATTTTCTTTAACGATAATTTTATATAATTATTGATAGGCTAATTATTTACATCTTCCACTTTTATGGCAAAGCTCAATAATTAATCTTTGAAAGTTTATGTATACTAAGTATTGAGTAATTGGTCTTAGAGATTTAAAGATGGGCAAGATATGGTCTCAGTTCTTGGAAAACTTTAGTAATTCTCATTCTGGCATAATAAGTATAACTAAATGTAACCTATATACTGCCATTGAAATTAGTGAGATTTGTTTTACTTGGATTAGGCACCTGGGAAAAATTGAGTTAATGTTCCCTTTTAGGATTATAAATAAATTTACTTTTTTAAAAAATAGATTTGGGGATTATGTTTTAAAGTTTTTTTGAGAGAGAAGAAGACAGAGGGAGAGAGAGAGAAATACCAGTGTGAGAGCCAGACATCCACCGGCTGCCTCCTGCACACCCCCTACCAGGGAATCATCTCTAGGGCATGTACCCTGATAGAGAATTGAACCAGCAACCTTTCAGAACATAGGATGATGCCCATCCAATTGAGCAACACAGGCCAGGGGATTTTTTTTCCCAATTATATTTTTATTGATTTCAAAGAGGAAGGGAGAGGGAGAGATAGAAACATCAATGATGAGAGAGAATCATTTGATCAACTGCCTCCTGCATGTCTCCTACTGGGGATCGATCATATATCCCAGGCATGTGCCCTTGACCATAATTGAACCTGGGACCCTTCAGTTTGCAGGCCAATGCTCTATCCTCTGAGCCAAACCAGCTAGGGCTAAATTTGGGGATTTTTAAGGTAACTTTTAGTATTCTTTTTGTTTTTAAAAAACGTTCTTTTATTGAGGAGAGAGAGAGGGGGAGGGGGGAAGAAAGAGAGAGAAAGATAAGAAAGGAAAGAAAGAGGAAGAGAGAGACATTGATAGGTTGCCTCCTGTACTTGTCCCTACCAGGGATTGAGCCCAAAACTTGGGTATGTGCCCTGATTGGGACTCAAACCTATGACCCTTCGGGTGCACAGGTGAAGGACACTCCAACCAACTGATCCACACTGGCCAGGGCAGTGGAGTTTACATTTTTTTTAATTGATTTTTTTACAGAAAGGAAGGGAAGAGGGACAGAGAGCCAGAAACATTGATGAGAGAGAAACATCGATCAGCTGCCTCCTGCATACCCGCCACTGGGTAGGTCCCGTTTCCAAGATACATGCCTTTGATCGGAATTGAACCTGGGACCCTTCAGTCCGCAGGATGATGCTCTATCCACTTAGCCAAACCAGTCAGGGCTGGAGTTTACATTTTAATCAGAGGATAGAGATAATAAATAAGTGAAGTACATTTTATTGGTTTGTGGTATGTGCTGGGGTTGGGAGTAGGTCAGGAAAGGGGATAAGAAGTGCATGGAGGTAGGGATGGGGCTTGCAGTTTTAAATCTGTTGATTCTAGAAGTCTTAATTGAAAAAGGTGATATCTGAGAAGAGATCTGAAAGAGGTGGAAGCAAATGCAAAGACCCAGAAGTGGAAGCTTGCTTGTTATTTTGATATATATCTAGGCCAGGGATACAAATGACAGGTGACGTGGAGTGAGGAGTGAAGTGTGTAGAGGAGGTTGAAATCAAAGTCCAGGTCTTGTGGGGCCTTGTACTGAGTTGGCTTTTAACTGAGTGAGATTGGAATCCACTGGAAAGCTTGGAACCAAGGATCGCTCTGCACCCAAGTGGAAAATAAATAATGGGAGGGCAAGGGCACATGGGAGCTCAGTTAAGTGTTAACTATCCGGATGAGAAAGATAGTGGCTTGGACCTGGGTAGATGCAGTGAAGTTGTTGAGATATCAGCAGGGTTTAGATGTATTTTGAAGGTAGAACTACAGGATTTTGTTGACAGGTAAAATGTGATTGAGAAAGGAAGAGAGCAGTCATGGATGACTCAGGAGTTTTTGACATAAACAGCTGACAAGGTGGAGTTGCTGTTCACTAAGGTGTAGGACACAGGCTTATGGAAGAAGATCAGGAGTTTGGTTTTGGATACATTAATTTGGATACCTTGAAGATCCCTTTTATTTGTGAACTAATTTACACTACATGTTTTAATATGGCAACAATGTGTTTTTTTTGTGGTTGTCCGTTGGTTTATGCAATACAGAATTTTAAGGGTAGATTTACTTAAGAGAGGCCTGGTGCATCAAATTCGTGCACATGAGGGGGAGGTCTCTCAGTCTGGCCAGTGCTCTCTCGCAGTCTGGGAGCTCTCAGGGGACGTCCTAGGGGAGTGGGCCTAAGCCATCAGTTGGATATCCTGAGTGCTGCCACGGAGGTGGGAGAGGCTCCAGCCACCACTGCTGTGCTCGCCAGCCGTAAGTCTGGCTGAGCAATGCTCCCCTGTGGGAGTGCACTCATCACTGTGTGTGTGTGTGGGGGACAACTCCTGTGTTGAGTGGGATCAGGTTGAATCAGCTCTCCAACATCACCCGAGGGGTCCCGGATTGCAAGAGGGTGCAGGCTAGGCCAAAGGACCCCACCCATGTACGTTCGGGTCGGGGAAGGACTCAGGAGGTTGGCCAGCTGGGGAGGGACCACAGGAGGGTTCCAAAGCATGTCCGGCCCACCTTGCTCAGTCCTGATTGGCCGGACCCCAGCAGTAAGCTAATCTGCTGGCCAGAGATCTACACCCTGGTGGTCAGTGCACGTTATAGTGAGTGGTTGAGCGGCCTTAACATATTAGCATATTACACTTCAATTGGTTGAACTGTCAACCCGACACTTAGCATATTAGGCTTTTATTATATAGGGTTATTATCTTTAATTACTTATTTATTTTGGCTATTAACTGCATTATATATAAGTACCTGAAAGCAAGCAGGTGCCTGTTTATTTCACATTAATTTTCACATAAAAACAGATATTGATTATTGCAAAAGTTACTTTCAGGAGATTGATTCTTTAGGTGAAGAGGGGATGGATGCTTGGTCCATTGAATGTTGTAATATCACCATTCTAGAGTCAGAAGTGATTTGTTGCTGTCAGTGAGAAGGTAATTATTAAGGCACTAGAGGCTTGGTGTACGAAATTCGTGCACAGGTGGGGTCCCTAGTCCTGGTCAGCAATCAGGGCTGGCTGGGGCTTTCCTGCCAGCTGGAGCATTCCCTCCCATAGCCCTTCCTCCCCCTCCCCCCTGGCTGGCCCCACCTTCCTGCTGGGTGTTGGCTACCAGCCGGGGCCTGCTGGATGGGAGAAGGGACCACAGGAGGTTGGAAGGCCACAGAAGGTTGGCCGTGGGAGCGCACTGATCACCAGGGGGAAGCTTCTGCATTGAGCATCTGCCCCCTAGTGCTCAGTGCGTGTCATAGTGACTGGTTGTTCGGCATTCCAGTCACATAGGCTTTTATAGATATAGATTGAAATGTGTCATCTGCCTAAGGTTAAAGTTTGACAGGTGTTGAATGGTTACGTAACTGATCCAGCACCCTTTTAATTTGTTTTTTCTATGCTGGCTGCTCAAGCTGTTGTTCCCACCTAATAGCTTGATTTTCTTTTATTTCATTTTCAGCATTTCTTTTAGTACGCTCATGGTGTTTCACCATACTGCTGCAATATCCCTTAGGAAGTGGTCGGCAAACTCATTAGTCAACAGAACCAAATATCAACAGTACAACGATTGAAATTTCTTTTGAGAGCCAATTTAAAAAAAAATATTTTATTGATTTTTTTACAGAGAGGAAGGGAGAGTGATAGAAAGTCAGAAACATCGATGAGAGAGAGAGACATCGATCAGCCGCCTCCTGCACGCCCCACACTGGAGACGTGCCCGCAAGCAAGGTACATGCCCCCGACCGGAATCGAACCTGGGACCTTTCAGTCCGCAGGCCGACGGAGAGCCAAATTTTTTAAACTTAAACTTCTTCTAATGCCACTTCTTCAAAATAGACTCGCCCAGGCCGTGGTATCTTGTGAAAGAGCCACACTCCAAGGGCCAAAAAGCTGCATGTAGCTTGTGAGCCGCAGTTTGCCGACCATGGCCTTAGGAGATTCTTTTATTAATTTGGGAATCCTTTGACTCAGTAGTTCTTTGAAATTGTGGAAGCATAATTTCTGCTGGGGCTGACCAGCAGCCCCTGAACGATGGCTGAACAGATTACTCACACACATTTTGACTGTGCAAGAGAAGGCGAGGGGCCCCTGACTTTAGTAGCCAGACCAGCCTCTATTGTCTGCCTCTTTAGGCCTTTCTTGGAATTTTTTTTTTTTTTCCTTTCTTGGAATTTTTATCTTTAGATACAATCAGGAGGGTGAGTAATCTTAGGAGGACACATATTTATATTGACCTCTAGGCAAGGGCATCCAGGGACTAAGCATAAGGATTCCAGTAAACACCCGGGGTCTGCATATACACAGGCTTGTTTGGAAAGGTCAAAGAATAATTAGGGATGCTGCCTTCAACATTTTCATAAGTTGGAATTTTGATAAATACAGTAGGCAGCTTTCCACACACTTTCCTTTTACCAGAATATCCTTCTTATAAATTTTCCAACCAAATCTCTTGTGCTCCCCAATAAATTTCTCCAACATTTCTTTTTACTTGCATAATTTTGTAGTATTACTTTTTACAATATTGCACTTTACCTTCATACTACAGTTCTCTATGTAAACATTTTCTTAATAAGTTGACCTCTTATCAGTTATGTACATGTTTTATTTTTTTAAAATATATTTTATTGACTTTTTACAGAGAAGAAGGGAGAAGGATAGAGAGTTAGAAATATTGATGAGAGAGAAACATCAATCAGCTGCCGCCCATAGGGATGTGCCCGCAATCAAGGCACATGCCCTTGACCGGAATCAAACCTGGGACCTTTCAGTCTACAGGCCGACCACACTGGAGATGTGCCCGCAAGGAAGGTACATGCCCCAACCAGAATCGAACCTGGGACCTTTCAGTCCACAGGCCGACGCTCTATCCACTGAGCCAAACCGGTCTCGGCTATGTACATGTTTTAAATTATGCATATTATAATATTTAGGATGAGTAATTCAATATTTCTATCTAATATTGGTATTTAATCAGTTGATATTAGTGATTGGAACTCAGATTGAATGTAAGTTACAAATAGAAGATTTAATGACTATTTCTATGAGTGAGATATGAACAGTTATATCAAGACCAAGTTATTAAAACAAAATTGAGAGCTGAAGCAAATATGATTCAGGATATAGTAATTTATTGTTTGATTTTTTCAGGCATTAGATTTACTACTGGCCTGTCTGATAATTCACTGACTTATTTTGAGAATACTCCCAGACAAAATGGATGTAGTGAATTTTGAATTCCATATTAGTCTGTATTTTAAGACTTAATTTTATGTATATATATTCTTTTTCTACTCCAAAATACCATTAATAGAGGCATTATCTGACTTCTTTTGTCACTGCTGTCATAGCATCAAGTGTTGTTTTTATCTGCTGTTGTCTATTTGTAATTTTATTGTTAGGAATTGATATTTAGGGATAAATGTAGTAAGTATCAGAAAATTCAGAGATACTAAATTTGGTAAAAGTAAGTTTTTAGATATTAAATTGAGTTTCTGCTCCAAATTTTTCTTCTGCTCTAATGCTTTA
The DNA here is from genome assembly GCA_004026805.1 of Lasiurus borealis. Taxonomy (NCBI): domain Eukaryota; kingdom Metazoa; phylum Chordata; class Mammalia; order Chiroptera; family Vespertilionidae; genus Lasiurus; species Lasiurus borealis. The sequence goes on along the minus strand of PVJN01025740.1, from coordinate 22,726 downwards.
TATATAAATTAAATCTATACTAATGTAAGGGTAATATGCATATTAAACCAGACATTTTCTGGACATCCTTCCAGACAAAGCCACGGTGGCAGGGGCTGAGGCAGAGGGTTAGGGGATATCATGCCAGCACGGGAGAGCAGTTAAGGGCAATCAGGCCGGCAGGGGAGGGCAGTTAAAGGTGATCAGGCTGGCAGGGGAGGACAGTTAGGAGGCGATCAGGATGGCAGGAGAGCAGTTAGGGGAAAATCAGGCTGGCAGGGGAGGGCAGTTAGCAGCTGATCAGGCTGGCAGGCAGAGGCAGTTAAGAGTGATCAGGCCAGCAGGGGAGCAATTAAGGGCATTAGGCTGGCAGGCAGAGGTGGTTAGGGGCAATCAGGCAGAATGGTTAGGAGTCTGTGTTCCTGGATTGCGAGGGGAATGTCCTACTGCCAGGTTAGGCCCTCAGGAATTGGAGAGGATGCAGGCTGGGCTGGAATTTTATGTGCATGAATTTTATGCACTGGGCCTCTAGTATACTATAAAAAGGGGTATTCATAATATGTAAGATTTATCTTATGTTTAAGAAATACTGTAAATATCCTCATTGATAAGTCATTCACTTATTTTTCCTACCAGTATTTAAAGAAGGTTCTGTAAGATATAAATAAAACTAAGACTTAGGAATATCTTCTGGCAACAATATGGTAGATGAGTGAGTAAATAGAATTTAAGATAAAATATTAGTTTTTTGAGAGAGGCACAGAGCACTACCTGCAACTTTTAAATAATTAGAGACAATGAGATGGAGGTAGTCTAATAAGTGTCAGAGAAAATTATAAAGCAATAATGAAACAAAAGCACATAAATGACAGCTTAGTGATATAAAATGGATAGTTATAAAATCTATTTTATCTGATTACAGCATACATTTTAAGAGAGTATTTAAGGCAAGTATGTAGAGGTGTTTAGGATGATTTACATCCTCCAAATTTGGCTGCAATTTTATTTCTCATTGTTTTCCAATGCTACATTTCTTTCCTATCCCCACTTTTTCAGCCAGCTTCTGTTTTTTCCCTACAGCTAAATTGTCTGTGTCCCTTCAGGAAGGACATCCTCTCAGAATTCATTTTACTTGTACATCTTCCATAGGCAACTTTAACTAGGCTAGTCTTCACTGTTCATCTTCATTTTGAAGTGTTTTAGGTATTAAAATATATGTTTGTTTCATTTGTTAATTCTGCAGCTTGTCATCTCTTTAAAGGGCAGAATCATTCTGCCCTCTGAATTCTGAGGACAGTGACTATGCTTGTCTTGTTCGCCATTGTATCTTTCCCTCCCTCCCGCTCTCCCTCCTTCCTTTCCTTCCTTCCTACCTTCCTTATGTTTAATATATCTTTACTGATTTCAGAGAGGAAGGGAGAAGGAGAGAGAGATAGAAACATCAATGATGAGAGAGAGAATTACTGATCGGCTGTCTCCTGGGATGGAGCCCGCAACTTGGGCATATGCCCTTGACCAGAATTGAACCTTTCCGTTCACAGGCCTATGCTCTGTCCAGTGAGCCAAACCAGCCAGGGCTGCCGTTGTATCTTTAACATCTGCAATGATACTGTGGTACATAGTAGTTATTCAGAAACAAATTTAGCTGACTGGAGAAATACATTTATAATACATTGGTCTTCATAGGCTACCTAGAGCATGCATTAGTTACCCTGAATTCATTTTTGGCTGCTTTCAAAGTTGATTCATATCCAAAAATTTAGATTCAAAACTTTTTTCCTGATAAATACTATATTTCTCCAATTTATTTTTGAATATACAGATGTAGTTTATTGCTGGATTTTTCTTTTTTTTTGTTTTGTTTGGTTTGGTTATTTTTTATAGGTAACTTTAGTATTCTCTATGAAATGAAGCGAGGATTATTAGTTTTAACCGCACCTTTTGACAGTTAACTTGATTATTTGTATTTTTTAGAGTGCTTGTTCTAATTGGTTTCATTTAGTGTTGAATTATACTAGTGATCAGCAAACTCATTAGTCAACAGAGCCAAATATCAACAGGACAACGATTGAAATTTCTTTTGAGAGCCAAATTTTTTAAACTTAAACTTCTTCTAACGCCACTTCTTCAAAATAGACTCACCCAGGCCATGGTATTTTGTGGAAGAGCCTTACTCAGGGGACCAAAGAGTTGCATGTGGCTCGCGAGCCGCAGTTTGCTGACCACAAAATTATACAGTTCAGTCTTTGTATAACTTTTGTACAATATAGCTATCTCATTTTTTTAAATTAGCATTTTAATATAAAATTTAAAAAATACATATTAATTTAATAGCATAGTAGTAATTCCAGTGGTAAGGAGAATGAAGAAATCATAAATACTTAATTTATCTTAGAATTTTAGCAGTGTTTGCCTTTAGTTAATCCAGTGTGAGATACAACTGTATTTTTTTTTTAAATGAATCACAGCTAAATATTTTTATCATATCATTCCTTTCCTCTTCCTTCCCTTAAACTTGCTCCCTTCTGTGTCCCCTGTGTACCCATTCCCTGCAGCGATCCCTGCTGGCTGTGGTGGAGATTGGTGTGCTGTGAATTTCATAATCACCCAAATGAGTACCAGAGGAGTCTAAGAAACCCTGGCAACTGGCTACTTGCTTTCACCAGGAATAGGGACCTTTTGTCTGAAATTTCCTGCCCTCAGGTAATAATTCTATTCCCCACGATTTTGTTATCTTTCTATAAATGCGAGCATTTATTATGCTCATCTCAAAGGTACTTAGAGAGTAATTTCTAATTCTTATTTTAGTCAGATACCAATTGCATTAAAAAAAAACCAACACAACAATGATGTAGCTACAGGCTCGTGCAATATCTCTCTTAGAATATCTTTTCTAATATATAAGGTTTGACAGTGCACTTATAATCAGCTCTTTCTGATGTTGCCAAAAGAAGAGTTTTATAATTTAGAGTCAGATACTTGGAAATAGTAATTAGCATTCTTTAATAGGTAAGGCTTCATAGTCTGATTTAACTAATGAGATATGAAGGCTCTTTTGATAAAGAAGATGTTTTGATCAATTCTCTTACTGAAGGATTTAAGAATTTATTTTGTCTACTTAATGCTCATTATATTCTTTATTAAGGAGATTGAAATAACTCATGAGCAGCAGTGAAAACAGGTTTCATTTTTGAAGAATTTAAGGACTCCCCTTCCCATTCTTCTCCTCCTCCACCCTGTTGCTGTTTAAAATTCATTATCAGAGAAAGCAATTAGGTTATAAAACCAGATTCATGTGGAAATGGCACTGAATTTCTTTCAATTTAGGGTTCTATGAAAATCCTAGAAATTCAATTTAAATGACTGCTTCTAATGCTTGGAAAATATATCCACATAAATATTCTGAACCTATTCTAAAAGTCTAGTAAGAAATTGATACTTAAAGAATAGCCATCTGTGGAATTGTGCAACTCATTACATACTTACGCTACTAGTAAAGGAAGGGAGAGGGATAGAGAGTTAGAAACATTGATGAGAGAGAGACATTGACCAGCCACCTCCTGCACGCCCTTGACTGGGGATGTGCCCGCAACCAAGGTACATGCCCTTGACTGGAATCGAACCTAGGACCCTTTAATCCACAGGCTGAAGCTCCATCCACTGAGCCAAACCAGTTTCGGCTGTTTTTCAATATTCTTGTCTGCCTTGATTCCATACTATCATTTCAGTACCTAGGTCTCATAATTGTCACGAGAGAGATGCCATGCTTTAACCTTACATATTGGTAGACCATTAGTGAAACCTTTGAGATTCTCTCTAGGATATTGATAGTTAAGAACCTGTTTATAATGGCATTCAAAGATAGTTCTGATTTTGTATATACCTCGAGGAAATCCACGGGGACCTTTGCTCCTGATATATAGTCATAACTGTAATCCTTTGCTTTTTCTAGATTGCACCTCCTTACCTACATTTTTTGGTCTGGCTTGTACTAAGCCTGTTGAGATGTGGTGTTATGATTTTTTTCTGAGTGTAAACCACAGCTATTCATGAGTTTATTTAAGTTACCTACCAAGCTTAATTCCTTGGTAATTCCTTTACCTTCTCATTTTAATCAGTTATGATTTTTTTATACTTAAATAATTCTTGAATTTTGTTCTTTCTCCTGAACCTAGCACATAGCCGACTTCTTGGCATAAAGTAGATATCAATACTATTTGAATATCTCTGTTTTCATTACTCAGACTTAACTCATAATTTCTTGCATCAGTTATTGCAACTAAGTATTCTCGTTCCCTTCTGGTCTCGTATTTCATTTTTCCTCCTTGGCACTGTTACTAGAGAGAGCTTTCCAACATGCTAATCTTATTTAATTTCCGGATACAAATCTTTTAATGGCCCATGTTCAAGCTCTTAAAAAAAGTTTGTTTTTAACTGGAATTTTTGTCCAAAACATATTAAAATATAATGTCACTGCATAAAATAGACAAAAATAGAGTTCTTCTCGTTGAGTCAGTAATTGGGTCAGCTGTCATACATAGCCTTTCCCTTTTTACTTCTTCTGCCTGCGTTGAATCATGTACAATCTTCTGAAGTGGCACTTCGGGAACAATACTCAAGTGTAGGATGAAACTCACATTTCTTGACATGGGCTAGACAAAGAGTCCTTCATAATCTGTCTCAGTCCATCTTTCAAGGTTTTATCATTTCTTTCCAAACTACCTGATGCCTTGTACTTCATCTTTGTCTACTGTATGTGAGCCTTGGATGTGCTGCTGCTTTGCTTGAAATGTCCTTACTCGTATTCTTAAAAACTCTTACTCTTAAAACAGCTCAAGTGCTGCCTCCTCCTTGAAGTCTTCCCAAAACAGTATTCTCTTTTTTTAATACCTATTTTTATTGATTTCAGAGAGGAAGGGAACGGGAGAGAGAGATAGAAACATGAATGATGAGAGAGAATCATTGATTGGCTGCCTCCCTGCACACCTCCCACTGGGAATTAAGTCTACAACCTGGGCATGTGCCTTGCTCAGGAATTGAACCATGACCTCCTGATTCATAGGTCATCGCTCAACCACTGAACCATGCCGGCCGGGCGCAAAATAGTATTTTTTTTTTAACATAATTGATCACCTCTTTCTTTGTGCCTACTTCTTATCCTATTTCATTTTTTAAAAAAATGTTTTAATTTATTGATTTCAGAGAGGAAGAGAGAGGGAGAGACAGATAGAAACATCACTGATGAGAGATTCATTGATTGGCTGCCTCCTGAATGCCCCCTACTGGGGATCGAGCGGGAAAACTGGGCATGTGCCCTTGGCCAGAATAAAAACTAGGACCCTTTACTCCGCAGGCTGATGCTCTATCCTCTTAGCCAAACCGGCTAGGGCATCCTATTTCATTTTTATTGTAATACCTGTCACACAGTGCCTGGCACATAGTAAGAACCTAATATTTGCGATGATTTGTTTATGTGCTTGTCTCTAGTGATGAACTCTGATGTCTTTGAAAGCAGTAATTATGCCTTATTTATATTAGTTGCCCAAGAGCCCAATACTCAGTTTTTGCCAGATGTATGTATCAGATTTTCCAATGTTTCAAAAATTCAGAAACCCAGATTTCAATGTAAGGTTCATCCATTAAAAAATAAATAAATAAACGTTTTTATTGATTTGAGAAACATTGATCGGTTGCCTCCCACATTCACCCTGACCAGAGATCAAACATGCAACCTGGGTATGTGCCCTGATCAGGAATCGAACCGGCAACTTCTCGGGACATGGGATGACGCTCAACCAAATGAGTCACACTGGCCAGGGCAAAGATCCTCCCATTTTAAATGTTAGCCACAAAATCAGGTTTATTAAAAAACACTATGCAGGCCAGACAAAACATGTCTCTGGGTAAAACAGCTCACAGCCTACCAATTTTCTTTTTCTTTTTTAAAATATATTTATTGATTTTTTTACAGAGAGGAAGGGAGAGAGAGAGAGACATCCATCAGCTACCTCCTGCACACCTCCTACTGGGGATGTGCCCGCAATCAAGGTACATGCCCTTGACCAGAATCAAACCTGGGACTCTTCAGTCCACAGGTTGACGCTCTATCCACTGAGCAAAACCGGTTAGGGCACAGCCTACCAATTTTCAGCCTCTTCCATTCTTTACATGTTTTTGTGGAAAAACTGGTTAGATAAGATTGATTCTTTACATGCATATTACAAACTAACCAAGGCAAATAAAGTCTGTAAATTGAGAATCTTAAAAGAAAGGTAATTTATTATGTGCGTACCTTCCTTGATCGTTGTTCCATTATTGACATTGTGGGTTTCATAATAATAATACTTATGCCTTAAATATTTAATAAGTATCACATTGAGATCAAGGGTGAAAATTGCCATGTATTCCTATAGTGCCTAGTAAACGTTGAGTTGCATTGAAATTTTTGATCAGTATGATAGATAATAGAAGGGTAATTGGTCCTAAAATATAGTTGAATTGAAAATTGGTCAGAATGGTAATGGAATTTAATGAAAATACCTTTTAAGTTAAAATTGTACAAATATGGTTATAATTCTGTACTATAAAATGAAGACTTTAGAGGAACTATTTAGGTGCTCCACTTTTAAAATTATTTGATGTATTTTTCTAGTATGAACACTATCTATGGCTTTACTCAGTTTGTTTTTCATTTGGCTTAAAGTCTTGCTATATATATATCAGGCAGTACCCATGATAAATTACCCTTTTTTGAGTATACCCCGGACCCAATATATTTGGCTTAATTATTTTTATAACTAATGGCCTGGTGCACAACATTTGTACACATTAAGAGGGAATTAAAGGAAATATTTTAATATTGCTATTTACCCTTTCTCTATAATAGAAGTGTCAGAGATGAAAGAAATTATTATGTCACCTGTCAAATTGTGCCAGGTGGGGGACGCAGCCTCATGTCCCCTCGCCTCGTGGAGCATGCAGCTCCGTCCACCCATACCTACTGCACATGCAGCCTCCTGCTGATGGGTCATTATGGTGTGAGAGCATCACGACAATTTGCATATTAATCTTTTGTTACTGTAGATATGTAAATAAAGAAACTAATCCAGTCTTGTATAACTAGTATATATAGGGATTTTTATGGCTGCATGTTGAAGCCCCTGGACTGTGAAAGGGTATATGTAATTAGTTTCAGATTAATAACTTGATGTTCCTAGCCAAAGGATTTGGCAGTCTATCAGATTTTGGGGAGTATCTCCAAGAACATCCTCTCTTGTATGACTTTAACATGTGGTTGTAAGATACTTTTCTCTTCTTGAAATATTGTTTTGAATAAAATCAAGCAGAAGTTGTTAAATTTGCTTACACAAAGATATTATTTCTTGTTATATGCAATAAGAAATTCAATCCTTGAAGGGGCTCACAGTTTAGAGATGCTTGCTAGTGCTTTCAATTATTTGTTCCTTTCAAGGGTGTTTGAATTGGGTCCAGTTATGGAGAATGGGACATGATGGGGCAAGAATTTTTTTGGTACCTGTAAGTTTTAAAAGGTTGGATCTGTGTCTTTCTCTCAAATGTATTCTTTATTTGTCATCGCATTCCTAAGGTAATGCTTTGGTTTCAAATTTTGAAGCAAAGAATCTGGTTAAACAGCCTAGAAGTCTTGTCAAACTCTAGATCCATCAGAGTCAACAATGTTCCCCACCTCCCACCCCGAGGATCCCATCCGTTTAGGATGGGTCCTCTGTCATTCCTATCCCTTATAGTTTTGCAGTTTTAATTAAAAATCATAGATTTTTGTCCTAAAAGAAAATTTAAATAAATAAAAATAAAGAAAGACCCGCTGGCACTCCAAGTTAGGAGCCAGCAGTCCCAGATTGTGAGAGGGATGTCCGACTGCCAGTTGAGGGGTCTCAGGTTAGAGAGGATGCAGGCTGGGCTGAGGGACAGCCCTCACTCTCCATGCACAAATTTTGTGCATCGAGCCACTAGTGTAACCAAGGAAGTATGTTAAACTGTGTTAGATTTGCAACTTTCCCTATGTTGTAGCCTTTGTTTGGGAAGATGAAATTACTCATAGCTGGGCAGCCACCCTAAATTAACTAATAAGTTAATTTAATTTAATGATATTAAAAATCAAATTACGATGTGGAAATCACTTATTTTCTGGATAGTTAAAATTAATTTTCTTTCTTTAAGGCAATGGTTCTTGGTCTTTTTAATGTCCAAAAACCCTTTTGAAAATATAATAAAACTAGTGTCCTGGTATACAAAATTTGTGCATGGGGGGGGGCGTGGTTTGTCCCTCAGTCCAGCCTGCAACCTCTCCAACCTGAGACCCTAAACTGGCAGTCGGACATCCCTCTCCACAACTGGACCCAATTCAAACACCCTTGAAAGGAACAAGTAATTGAAAGCACTAGCAAGCATCTCTAAACTGCAATTTGGGTCTCAGTGTCCCTCAGTAATCGCTGCAGCCCTCTCTGTGTGCCTCCAGATCTCTGCCTTTCTGGCTCCGTTTGAGTCTGGGTCCCTAGGGTCTCATCTGAAATGGGTTCAGTACAGTTCAACCTGGATTTCAGTGCAGTTGGGAGGTTCTATCTCCCTCCCTCTAGAGCAGTGGTTCTCAACCTGTGGGTCGCGACCCCTTTGGGGGTCGAACAACCCTTTCACAGGGGTCGCCTTTGTCTATCCTTCCTTCCTTTCTGTTTTCTCCTTGAATGTGGTTTTAGTATTTTTGAAGTACAATTAGATTCAGTTGTTTCAGTTGCTTTCAGTTTTAGGTGTTTTTTTTTTCCCAGTTTTAGTTTTTCCATTTTATTTTTACTTATGTAGAACATTAACATGCTTTCCAAAGTCAAAACTATTCAAAGCCAACCCCTTCTCTTGTATTCTTTATCTGCTGTCTCCTGATCAAGGATTGTCCTTCTGGTACCATCAATAGTAGATTTCTTATTTCTGCATGATTGTCATCAGCATATAAGCCTGCTGACTTCTTACTTGAAAACCAAACCACACCTGGTTTCTCTCCTTTCTCATTGGCCCTTCTTAATCTCCTTCATTGGTTTCTTATACATTGCCTTGGCCTCTTAATGATCCCTGGGCACAGTCTTTGAGCCATTTTATTTTCCATCTCCATCTTGTAACCAGAACACCATTTATAACACTGGTGATTACAAATTTCTATCTGTAGTTACTGAATGAGATTTGTATATCCAACTATTAACTTTTATAAAGCCTAAATCCTAATCTTTAATTTCAATTTATTTCTTCCTTCTACCTCTTTATCCCAATAAATGGCAATTTTATTCTTCCATTTACTTAGACCAAAAACCTTGGAGTTATCCTTGAATTCAGTCTATATAATCAAATTCTGTTGGCTTTTTCTTCAGAATACATCTAAACTGTTCTCTTCTCACCACTTTCTGCTTGATCCAAGGCAGCAGCTTCTCTTTAAAAAAAAAAAAAAATTAATTTTTTACAGAGAGGAAGGAAGAGGGATAGAGAGTTAGAAACATCACTCAGCTGCCTCTGCACACCTCTTACTGGGAATGTGCCCGTAACCAAGGTACATGCCCTTGACCGGAATCGAACCTGGGACTTTTCAGTCCACAGGCCGACGCTCTATCTACTGAGCCAAACCGGTTAGTGCAGCAGCTTCTCTTAACTGGATTGTTGCAGTAGCCTCCTGTTTGGGCTCGCTGCTTCTGCCCATGTCTTCCTGTTAAGTCTTTTCAGTGGAGTGACTCCTTAAAATGAAAGTCTCTTGTTCTAGTTAAAACCATCTCTAGTCGCTCTCATTTTTACTCAGAGCAAAAGCCAGAGTCAGTAAGAGTGGCTTAAGAGATCCTGCATGATCTAGCCCCTGTTATTTCTCTAACCTCACCTCCTTTTATCTTGCCCTTGTTGATGTCCTCCAATCTTCTTGCTGTTCTTAGACATGCCAAGCATGTTCCCACCTCAAGGTTTTGTCCTTGCTTTGCCTCTGCCTGGGGCATTGTTTCTTCTGCTGTTATTTGCGTAGCTAGCACCTTACTTCCTTCAGCTCTTGGCCAAAAATGTCAAATTTTCAATAAGGCTTTTCCTGCCCATCCTTAAAAAAATTAAAAGGTGCTCTGCTTATACCTCCTGTCTTACTATTTTGTTTTATTTTTTTCTCTCCATAGATATCAGTACCTAGCCTGCTACATATTTAACTTATTTTTTAGCCCTCTGTATATTTTAATTCTTTCCCTTTTCTTCTCCCATTAAGCTTCATGAATACATAAATTTTTTATCTTGTTGTTAAAATTCCCAGTGCTATTAAATTAGAGGAACAGTAAGACCTCACTTAATGTTGTCAGTAGGTTCTTAGAACTGTGATGAAAGAATGTATAATGAAACCAATTTTTCCATAGGCTAATGGATATAACAAGAATTAAGTTCCTGTGGTGTCTCATCAGTGTTCTAACAGAATGACATTATTTGAGGAACTGCTGTATCAATTAAAATTAATTGAATGAATGAGTTAATGAATAAAATGGCCAGGGCCTTGGATAATTGGTCTCCTCTTTGTCTTCTAGATTTATCTTCTACTGTCCTGTCTCTCTTGCTACATTCCACATGCTGATCTTTTGTTAGTTCTATTTTATACCACGCTCCCTCCTGCCCCAAAACTTTCAGATGCTTCATTTCCTCTTGAAATACTCTTTCTTGCCCTGCCACCTCTTTTCCTTTTGTAGTTGGTATCTACTACTCATCCTTTAGATGTCAACTCAAAAGTTCTTGTTTCAAAGAAGTCTGTGTTAAGACTCCCTACTGGATGCTTTCTCAGTCATACAGTCTATTTGATCTTCCATCTTCCCAACTAAACTGAAACCTGCACAAAAGTAGGGACCTTGAATGTACTGCTTGCACTGTATGTGTCTGAATAGTGAATCCGCAATTAGTTCTTTCTTTATTTTTTTTTCATTGGCTATGAATTTGCTCTATTAGGAAATAACACGGAAAAGCAATGGCCACTGTGTGTGCTCAGCATTTCATACAGTGGGTGAAACATGAAGGCTTCATGTGATGTGTATACTTCATGGAAAATTCTCACAATTATAAAACAGACAAATACAAAAAACAAACAGCTCTCTTAGCTAATCTCCACTTAACCAATTCATTATATTAAATTGGGTTAAACTAAACATTCTTCCTAAAAATCTTACTGAAGCCAATGAATCTCTTACCTGTTAAGTTCTGCATTGCCAAGAGTCAGCGCTTTTGTTCTCATACCTGTAAGTTGATTTGTTATTGTAGTGATAAAAAATGAGCATTAAAAAGAAAGTTACTCATGCAATAAAAACTAAGTAAATGCTTTGGAAGGCCAATAGAAATAATTTCACAAAATAGTTGCCAAATTAGGTGTGATTAGTGTTTTTTTTTTTAATGTATTATTGCAAATAGCCAGACACAGCTAATCAAAGATCTTTTGGCCTAAAAGGATCAAAATGTAAGAGACCTTGGATAGTCACCAGAATCCTTCATTTTCTCAATCTCCTCATCTGTTTCTGGGTTGCTCATGGATGATTTTTCTTGGGCACTATTATCAGTATCTGTTTTAGATGGTTGGTTTTGTATCTCCAACAGCCATAACTTCTTGAATTGCCATTTGTCATCTGTATCTAAGCTTCATGCTTCATCTCTTGCCGTGCAATACTAGCTGGACTAGCTTCAGAAATGTCAGTGTATTCTACCATTAAGGTCAGGTCGTCTACCACATTGAGTTCGTGATTGGTATTACAACTACTTTTAGAGATGTGCCAATTTTTCAAGAAGATAACACATGAGTGAAGAAATTCACAATCTGGAAAAAAGGTCCGTAAAAGCTTGACAAAGAATAATGTTCTCCTGAAGGTCTTTTTGGACATTCTTCTCTCATGCTGCTTGAATCTGTGCTTGTTTTCTTTCTTTCTTGTTTTAAAAAATATATTTTATTGATTTTTTTACAGAGAGGGAGAGGGATAGAGAGTTGGAAACATCAATGAGAGAGAGACATTGATCAACTGCCCCTTGCACAGCCCCTACTGGGGATGTGTCCCCAACCAACGTACATGCCCTTGACCGGAATCAAACCTGGGATCTTTTAGTCCGAAGATGATGCTCTATCCACTGAGCCAAACCGGTTTTGGCTTGTTTTCTTTTTTTAATTTCTTGTTTTAATCTGTTTACATCTTTTAGTAGTTTTTCTACTGTTTCCTCACTCTCTTCTACTTGTTTGCATATACTCTTTTATTCCTCTTGTAAAGAAGCATACATTTTATTTATCTTGTGTACTTCGTTTAAAGATCTATGTTCTTTAAAAAATTCAGGACTGTGTGTATTTACTGCTCAGCTAAAACCAGTGGATGTACAGGAACCTGATACAGTTTTATAACCTAGTTGTTCAGACATGCCTTATAGTTTGCCACTAGTAAAAGTATCCTATGAAAAAGTCCTTTCTGTGGTTTATATAAGGCAGTGGTTTTCAACCTTCCTACTGCCGCGAGCCTTTAACACAGTTCCTCATGTTGTAGTGACCCCCAATCATAAAATTATTTTCGTTGCTACTTCATAACTGTCATCTTGCTACTGTTAATGAATCATAATGTAAATATCTGATATGCAGAATTTCTTAGGTGACCCCTGTGAAAGGGTCGTTCGACCCCCAAAGAGGTCACGACCCACAGGTTGAGAACCGCTGATGTAAGGCATGCTCTAGCCGATGAGTAGAACAGCTTTCAGTTATTATACTTGGTGTTAATAGCAGAAAAACAAGTTCCCAGCTTGAAAGATGCTGCTGTAAATTTTTGTGAAGTAGTCTTTCTCTAAATGTCATGATCTGATCTGAATGGTGTCGGAATTTATACCAACCCACCACATCCTATTGTATAAGTAACTTCAACATCATCCATTTGGGAATTAGTAATGCTTTTTTTGGCTTCACCTTTCACTTCCCCAAGAAGAAAACCTTCCGAGTCCGAGTCCGTGTTGAGATGCTGGAAGGACAGTGCACCGAGCATGAAGCCCGAAAGCACCGCCTATGCCCTCCATGCTTAGGCTGCCACAGAGGTGAACCCCTGGGCAGGGCGAATGTGCCAGGTCAGATCCGCAATTAGTTCTTTTTTCTAAATTTTTTAAAAATAAATTTTTATTGATTTTTTACAGAAAGGAAGGGAGAGGCATAGAAAATTAGAAACATTGATTCAAGAGAAATATCGATCACCTGCCTCCTGCACACCCTCCACTAGGGATGTGCCCACAACCAAGGTACATGCCCTTGACCGGAATCGAACCTGGGACCTTTCAGTCTGCATGCTGACACTCCATCCACTGAGCCAAACCGGTTTCAGCCACAATTAGTTCTTATTGAATGTTCCCTTCTAGCTCTAATGTTCTGCCTTAAGGAAGTGGTAGGTCATCCTATCTGATAAAAGGGTAATATGCAAATTAACCATCACTCCGTCACAAAGATGCCGGCACCCAGTCCTAAGGGGATGGCCGCTGAGAGCGGACAGCATGAGCAGCCTGGTGGGATCCTTGCTTTGTCACCGCGCCCCGCTCGGGCTGGCCCCCAGGAGCCGGAGCGGACAGGGACAGGGACAGGGACAGTAGGGCTGGCCCACAGCCTCCGAGGCTGAGTGCAGGCCCGGAGAGGAGACAGTGGGCTTGCCTCCTGCGGAAGCAGCGCGGCTCCCTCCCGCCTCCCGTGGAATGAATGTGGGTCCCTCCTGTCTCCTGTGGGTGTCAGCAGCTCGCTTTCACCTTCACAGAGGCTGCACGGTTCCTGTAGAAGCAGCGTAGCTCCCGGGGGCACATTGCTTTCCCACCGGCTCCTGCGGAAGTGGCAGGTGGCCTGCTGTGTGCGATATGGAGCAATAGGCTACTAGTTTCTGTATAATTAGGAATGGTGGGCTATCAGGAAACTTCATAGTATTAAACTAAATATAGCTGATAGTTAAGTATTATAGCAGCATTATTGGTCAAATACAGGTTAGATATGAACTTTGTATTTCTCAGTTGACATTCTGAGAGGAGATATGAATGTAGATAAAATATGGCTCAAGAATTCTGGTTTAACATAAATGGAGAAGCATGTGCATATTGATTGACATTCTTGTTGATGTGTAGGGCTTGTGAAAACCCAGTACATTTTGCTACTTTATTTAATTTCAGAAAAAGGTAAAAGACTAGCTAGTAACTCTTGTTAGCCAGTGAATTTTGTATGTAGTTTCACTTTTGAAAAGTAATTACTGTGTGAAATTCCCAATTTTATATATCTTAGGGTTGCTTTAAGCTTTATATAAAGTAATGTATATGAAAGTACTTTAAAATGTGTGAGATTTATTGTTATTACTGTTATCATTTAGTTGTGACATTAGGGAAATAAGTTACTCATTATGATTACTCATGCAAAAAGTAGGGATAAAAATAGTATTTACCCTAATGGGAAATTTTGGGAATTAGATGAGGTAATAGTGCTTGCCTGGAATACAGTAAACCCGAGTCTCACAATGAGAACACCAACATCATTTGCTAAATAGGGTTGCATATTTCCCTACCTCAGAGACCTTTTAGAACAAAATATCCTATATAATAAAAATCCTAATATACAAATCGAGCAAACAGTGTAAGACTGGTCGCTATGACACAAACTGACCACTAGGGGGGAGCTGCCCCTGGTGGTCAGTGCGCTCCCACAAAGGGTGCGCTGCTCAGCCGGAAGCCGGGTACATGGCTGGCGAGTGCAGTGGTGGTGGCGAAGCTTCTCCCGCCTCTGCTGCAAAGTGAACCAAATGTGATGTGTACTGCCTTTCATAGTGCCCGGGAAACAATGGATACTCAGTAAATACTCATAAATGTGCAAGACAGTGCGAACCACAGCTTGATTACAGATGGGCATATGTTTAAACGTATGACAAAAGTACTAGGTTTTCTGTAATAGAGCTACGGGCAACAGAGATGAAAACAAAAAATAAAACTGTGGAAAAATATGGATTAAAGTAGGGCTTGTCACTGCAGTTTTGGGTTTCTTAGTGCTGCTATTCGATTTTTAATGCTCTCTCTATTTGCAAGAAAGACTCTACCATAACGGATGCTAAAATAAATGTCAATATATATTCTCTTTCAGATTTACTAAAAATTTATCTCCGGACAAGATAAATCTGAGTACCCTTAAAGGAGAAGGTGAACTGAAGAATTTGGAGTTGGATGAAGAGGTGCTCCAGAATATGTTGGATTTGCCAACATGGCTTGCTATCAACAAAGTTTTTTGTAATAAAGCATCCATTAGGGTGAGATTTTGATATGTATGAAAAGCATTTTCTTTTTTTCCCTATTTTTATTTCATCCCTATATGTTAAAATAAGTATTTTGCTTTAGATAATTCTATAAATAAGCATTTTTACTAATAAGGTTTAAAAAGATAAATACCTTTGTCTAAATCAGGGGTGGGGAACTTTTTTCTGCCAAGGGCCATTTAGATATTTATAACATCATTTGAGGGTCATACAAAATGATCAAAAATTAGTCTGCTGTATTTGGTCAAGCATTTAGTTAACTCACCCCTAATGCCTTGGCAGGGCCAGATGAAATGATTTCAATGCCTTACTCAGGCCGTTGGCCGGATATTCCCCACACCCAAGTCTAAATAATTACACGAATATGTGCCTTATGAATTTAGTCGTATACTAACATATTAATTGCTAAATTATAGATTTTAATTTTAAAACATTTAATATTAATATTTAAAATTATTGGGAATTAGTAAAATATTCATATATTTTTTATAAGATTTATTGTCATATGTGACAGTTTAAATTTGTGATAAGAAACACTATTTTAAATGAAGACATAAAGACAGAAGTTATCTTGATCTGTATGTTTTTATTTGAAGTTTAATCTCTTTTTCTCATTTATTTATTATTTGGAAGATTTTACTACTAATTAAAACTTATTTCTACTGGCTTTGACACTAATGTTGTATCACTTCTAGTTCTTAAAGTCTAGGCCTAGTTTTAAAGTCTCTTCAGTAGAAATAGTGAATGCTAATTTGTTTCATAAAATTAAAATTGGGCACCAAGGAGAAAATTGTAGGAAAAAAGTTAGTCTCCTTTAATTTTTTGTTCTAACCTCCTTAAGTTCAAATATCTCCAATGAATTGGTATTTTAGTTCAAGTTATATTTGAAGAATATTTAGTTGTTATTGCCTACATTTTATAGCAATGGCCTCACTTCTGTATTTGTCTTGAATATCTATAAAAAGATTAGTCAGAATTGTAGAATATAAAAAATCGTTATGTGAACAAAATAATGATAATGCTTTTCTGGGAAGTCTTAACTAAATTATGAAATTAAGATTTGTTTTAAGGATTGGGAAAAGAAGATATTTAAGACAACCTGAAATTTTTATTTAAAATTATTTTTTTATATAATAGTCTTTTATATAATACTAGAGGCCCAGTGCACGAAATTTGTGGATGGGGGAGGAGTGTTCCTCAGCCCAGTCTGCACTCTCCAATCTGGGACCCCTCAAGGGTTGTCCGACTGCCTGTTTAGACCTAACTGCCCTCCCCTGTTGGCCTGATCCTCCATAACTGCCCTCCCCTACAGGCCATCTTGTTGTGGCCATCTTGTGTCCACATGGGGGCAGCCATCTTTGACCACATGAGGTTGGCCATCTTGTGTGTTGTAGTGATGGTCAATTTGCATATTACTCTTATCAGATAGAACTAGTGCCCCAGTGCATGGATTCGTGCACATTGGAAGGAAATTAATTAGAAGGTGGTCATCAGGGTGGGACTGGGTGAGACGGCCTGACACGGCCTGGAGCCAACCTCCAGGGGTTCCTCCCTAGCTGGCCGCACCTGGGGCGGCCACATGGCTTGAAGATCATCTGAAGAGTGAGTGGGACCCCTCCAGCAGGTGGGGTCTCTGACCTGTTCTGCAGGGATTGGGCTGAAACTGGCTCTCCGACATTCCCCAGGGAGTCCCGGATTGCAAGAAGGCAGTTCTCCAGTGACACACCCTGGAATTGGGCTCCCTCTTCTGTAGTTCTGGGGTGTGAAGATTTGCCGCTGCCAAGTCACCACAGCCTGGCAGCTCCTGCGTTGAGCGTCTGCCCCCTGGTGGTCAATGTGGGTCATACCTACCTGCCAGTCCAGTGGTCGCTTAGACTTTTATATATGTAGGTTAAGGGTCCAGTGTACAAATTTGTGCACCCTAAAGGAACTGTAGGCTGTGAGAGTGCTATAGGTACAGGAATGGGTCTTGGCCTATTTGCCACAGCCCCCTGGTCCTGTCTGCTGGCAGCTTCACTCCTGCCACCACTGCTTCCACATGCTGATGGTGCTGGCCTCACTTGCACCCGCTGGAGGCGCAGATTGGGGCCAGTGCCAGTAGTGGCTGCTGCTCCAATCATCCCTCAGGAGCAGGGGGAGGTGGAGAAGCCCTGACGGGCAATCGGCTCTGGCAGCCACCACTTGCACCCACTCATGGCACTGAGCGATGGGAGCCGGCACTGGGCACTGGCAGTGGGTGTGAGCGGAGGCTCTGGTGCTAGCAGTGGGTGCAAGTGGGCCAGTCTGGTGCCAGCAGTAGGTGCAAGCACCGGGCAGGACCATGGTGTACAGGAACAAAGAATTTTCAGTCTCCACCAGAGACTTGCCCTGATGACAGCGACTGGTGCCCTGCCTTGGTCTGGCGCCCCTGCTCACCTGCTCCACCATCCCAGTGTGGCTAACGTCCACCATGTTCCATGTACGCACCCTGGTGGTCATCACACGTCATAGTGACTGGTTATTCGGTTGTTCAGTCTATTTGCATATTAGCCTTTTATTATATAGAATAGACACATCTAATTTTAATTGTATGAATGAATTGCTCATTTTATTTTGCAATTTAAGAAGTCATCTGATACAATTTGGTATATCTGTCACTATATTAAGAAAGAAACCATGTTGGTTACTATTTTACATCTTTTTAATGATTCATTTTAAAGAAAGAAACTTCTTTTTTTCAGATCCCATGGACAAAATTGAAAACACATCCCATCTGTTTGGTGAGTTCTGAATTGCTTCAGAAATAAACATTTATCTAAGCATCTAACTTTTAATCTTAACACATTCTAGGACTAGAAATTGCACTTGTATAAAATAAGATTTTCTCAGTAGTATATGGCTACTTCTCATTGTTTTTCTCTTATGCTCCTATAAAACACACAATTTTTTTTACCATATAGTAAGTGCCTTGAGAAGGACTGAGTGCATTGTCTTCTGTTTTGATACTTGTCTCTTTAGGCCTTTAGAGTGGCACTTAAAATGACTCCTTTCACTTGATATTTACTTAGCTCATAAAGAAATGAAAGAGGATATAGTCTTAAATATTTTTATAATATACATAAAATAAAATATCTAATTGCTAACAGTTTTAATGCATTTCTATTAGTCCTTAGATAAAGTAATAATGGAAATGAGTACATGTGAAGAACCACGAAATCCTAATGGCCCATCACCAATTGCAACTGCTTCAGGGCAGAGGTAAGCTGTTTCCATTAATCTGTATGACTGGCAAAGGGAATTCTTTCCTGAGTCATCTCTGTGTTTTTTCCTGGTTGATTTTTTGTCCCATTGGCTGAATCATTGGTTGATTTATGCATTCATTGTTTTGTGTTTTCTTTTTCACTTTATTTTTTACCTATAATATAATCATCTCTATTATTTGTAGTAAGGGAACATGAACTAAAATCCACTAACTTCAGACATTCTCTATTTCAGTCACCTTTCCCATCACACATTGTATAGTTTTAGTATACATTATACATTACAAAAGTAGCAGAATTAAATTTAGCCTCTTTTATTAGTATTCATCTTATTTTTCTTGATATTTAAATAGTAATGATCAACTAAAGGCAGAGCAGTAGCAGAAAATGAAAGCATAACAGTTTAGGCATTCTATAAATCAGATGGATATAATTTATGCATTAAAGGAACTTTTATGATTCTTTTATTTTTAAAATATATTTTATTGATTTTTTACAGAGAGGAAGGAAGGATAGAGAGTTAGAAACATCGATGAGAGAGAGACATTGGTCAGCCGCCTCCTGCATGCCCCCTACTGGGAATGTGCCCGCAACCAAGATACATGCCCTTGACCGGAATTGAACCTGGGACCTTTCAGTCTGCAGACCAACGCTCTATCCACTGAGTCAAACTGGTTTCGGTGCTTTTATGATTCTTAAGAATTAAATTGATGCCTAAAAAATTATAGACCTTTTGGATTATTATAAAATTCATTAAGAAAAGAATGCTTGCAAATTGGATTTAGATAAAAGCCTATGATTTTGAGACTTGGTTTTATTGGAAAAGTTTTCATTTTACTCATTGGTTTTCAGTTGAGGCCAATTTTGCTCCCCAGGGGACATTTGAGTTTCATGGTCTGAAGTTCCAGATCTGGATGAAGACATAGATTTAAGAATAATAGTCATATTGACTGATGACCATGGAAATAATATACGAGTTGGGCAAACTTTTACCTTCCCTCCAGCCAAAATATATTGATAGTTTATTTCTAGTTATACTGTACTACTTAACATCCTTATAACATAACCTCTGCTCTCCTACTATTCTGGGCCTTTGCTCATGCTTTCTCCATTCCAGGGTTTCTCTTCCTTCCTGTCTCTCCCTTTGGAAACTTTTTTTTCTCAATATATTTCTTCCTAGTTATAAGTAATTTCTTCTATCAAATGTACTGATGATTTCCTTCTTAAAAACAATTACAAATTGCCTCATGTTTTAGTTATCGGGGTGTTTTATTTCCTCCCCAAGTAACTTGTGAGCCCTATAATGCCATAACTATATTTTAGTTTTCCTTATGTCCCAGTGTTGTTAATATACTAGATGCTCAATAAGTATTTGCTGAATTGAATTAGAGAATGTGAACTTTTTAAACCTTATTCCGAAATTAGGAAATTACATTTCATTGGCCCTTCATCCTTCTTTGTGTCAAGAATTCAGCTCTCTAATTTGTTATAGATGCCTGCTGTCTGGACTGATACTTTTTGAGATACTGATATTAATCATTTAATTTAGGAAATAACCTCCAATTTTAAAAATCTTTTTATCATATTGAGAAGAGCATTTTTATAACTTACATGTGACCAGACTAGGCTATTGCTTTAACCAAAAAAATTTTTTTAAGCCAAAATGAATAAATATTATGGTAGTTTGCATACATGTTTGAGAATATTAACAGATAACTTTTTTCTTTTAATGACTTTTTGGCTTTAGCACATTATATTTTGTTTTCCAGTGAATATAGCTTTGCTGAAAAAGTAGTTGAGGGAATCACTGTTTCTGTAAATTCCATTGTCATCCGCATTGGAGCAAAAGCCTTCAATGCATCCTTTGAACTTTCCCAGCTGCGGATCTATAGTGTGAATGCAAACTGGGAGCATGGAGATTTAAGATTTACTCGTATCCAAGATCCACAGAGAGGAGAGGTAAAGATTTTTGTTGTTGTTGTTGGCTTAAAAATTACTTTAGTCACTGATAAATAAGAGTATGTTTAAAATAATTACTTCTTATGGTAACCTAGATTCACATACTACCAGATTTGCTTTTTAGCTGTATTTATCTCTGTTTTAATCTTACTCATTATTAAATATGTATATTTTAATCTTGATTGTAATTTTTCAACTCAGAGCTAGTAATTTTAACTTCATAGGTACTCAGAATTGAATTTTACATTTACGAAACTAAAATATGTCATTTAAATTCTTGGTCCCATGACTCAAATGGTCTTTGTACTTTATAGTAAAATTAAACTATCTAGAATAAAGTTATTAACAACTTTACCAATGATGACTATAATTATGAAGATGTGTTACTGAATTTGCTGGAAGAATACAATTTCAAAAAAATAAAATCATAATGACTATCGAGAATGTCATGAATATTAGTGAAGAGATAACATTTCTATTTCTTTTTTTTTAATCTACATTTTTCACATTCTGTTTTGTATGAGTAAGTGAAGCCAATCTCTGTGTTCTCTTTAGGTTTTGACATTTAAAGAAATAAATTGGCAGATGATTCGAATAGAGGCAGATGCTACCCAAAGTTCACATCTTGAAATTATGTGTGCTCCTGTTCGATTAATAACCAACCAATCAAAAATCAGGGTCACACTTAAAAGAAGAGTAAGTTAACAGGATTTCCTTTGTGATTCATGTGATAACTATTGGAATTGACAGGAAATTTAAAATTTTTAAGCAAAATATTGGCATATTAAAACAATGCAAAGTAAAAGAAAATATAGTGCCTAAACCAATATTTAAAGAAATCTATAATAACATTTTTCAGTCCTCTGGATTTAATACTTGGATTTTTATTGTTTATGATTGAGTAGATTTCTCGGTTGCCAAATAGCTGTTGAACAGTAACAGTTTTAACATTTTATTTCCCCTATTAAATCACTCAAGAGTAAGTAAACAGTAATCATAACTGCTAGCTTTTGAAGGTTATTAAGATATGACTGGTAATTAAGATAAATAGGGAAGATTGATACTTAAGAATGTAAGAGTTGAAAGTCCACTATGGATTATGATGAAATCTAATGACAGAGTAATGACTTATTTTAACCATGACTTAAAGTCTCTCAGCAACATGTATCACCGGACATAAATTACTATGCTAAATTAAATTGAAAAAAAAATTTTTGAATATGTGGTTAAATAGCATTTTAGTTTTTAATGAATCTTAATGCCCCCTTTTATACTAGGATTAAAATGAACATAGGTAATTAAGTGATTATCTTTAAGTGCAAAATTTTTTAGGTACTCGTACCTATACAGCTTTTATCTATTTAGGTACAGGAATTTGTCAGTCTTTTTTTTTTACCACTGTATTGCTAATACTAAGAAATGTTTTGTATACTTTTAGAACTCATTAAATATTTGATGAATAACAGAGGATCCATGTTTCTATTCAAAAACTAAAAAAATAAAAGTACATTATAAGTTCTATTTTTTGGCCTCATTTTATGAATCAGTTTTTTTTTTTTTGACAGTTAAAGGACTGCAACGTCATTGCAACAAAGTTAGTTCTAATATTGGATGACTTATTATGGGTTTTGACGGATTCTCAGTTGAAGGCTATGGTACAATATGCAAAATCTCTTAGTGAAGCAATAGAAAAATCAACAGAACAAAGGAAGAGTATGGCTTCTGAACCTACACAGGTATGCTATTAAGTTAACAGGAACAAAAATTCTACTTTACCTGTAAATGGCTTAAAAATCAGAATGGGCACTGAATGGTTTGGCTCAGTGGATGGAGCATCGGCCTGTGAACTGAAGGGTCCTGGGTTTGATTCTGGTCGGGGTATGTGCCTTGGTTGCGGGCACATCTCCAGTGGGAGGTGTGCAGGAGGCAGCTGATCAATGTTTCTCTCTCATCAATGTTTCTAACTATCCCTCTCCCTTCCTCTCTGTAAAAAATCAATAAAATATATTTTAAAAAATTTAGAATGGTTGTTTTGTTTATGTGAAATAGATTATAATAGAGAAAGAGGAAGGGAGAGAAGAGAAACACTGATGTGAGAGAGAAACATCCATTGGTTTTTTATGTACAGTTCTAAGGCTAATATATCAGAATATGTATGCAGAATTGTTTTAGGCTATTAGAGGTACACATACTAGTTTATCTATATACTTCACTAATATTCTGTGTTTTTTCTCTTGGGGGAGAAAG
>PVJN01025739.1:0-29717 GCA_004026805.1 Lasiurus borealis | reverse complement strand
TTTTTTTTTTTTTGCAGGTTATTTGAGTTCTTAATCATCTTCTTCATCATCTGTTTCTCTCTTCCTCTTTTTACCTTTCCCTCTTTCTTCCTCCTCTTTATCCTCATCTTCATCTTCATCATCTTCATTTTTATCAATTTCTCCATCATGTCCAAATTCTTCTTCCTTCCCACTGACTTCATCTTTATCCTCAAATTCTTCTTCCTCACCATCCTCATCCTCCTTGTCCTCCTCATCTTCTTCTTCTTCATACACACCATCCACTTCGACATCTGAGTCAGAAGCTTCTCGATCCTCTTGGTCATAGCCATCCATGTAGGTCAGCTGGGGCAAGAGCTTAAAGACACTCTCTCAGTAGTCATTCAGGTTGGTAACCTCATGACTAAACAGATCCAGGCTTTTCAGACATTCCAACTTTTTCAAGGGTTTCAAGGTACTGATATCTTTCCGGTTATGTCCACTTAAACTTAGAAATGTGAGATTTGGAAGTTTTTCTGCCAACATGTCCAGGCATCCAGAGATTCTATTGTCACTGAGCTCAAGCTTTTTCAATTTTGGTAGTTTGGGGAGATTTGAAAGTGAAATCAAGCCTACATTTATTAAACTGAGGAACTCTAAGTTCACAAATTCAGCTGTTAAACCCTCAATTTTTCCCTCATCTGATTTGCAATTGTCCAGGACAAGTTCTCGAACAACTGCCGGGGTCCGGATCCTCAGCTCCAGGTGAATCCTCTTCTTCATGCCCATGTTCCCCTCTTCCACCGTCTTCAAACGTAACGTTCTGTGGTAGGGGCAGAGGAGAGGGAGGCATCCCAGCCTGCACAGCTAGGGCCACTGGAAGGGGTCTGCTGTCCCCAGAGGCCAGTGATGTGGTGCGGTGCTGGGTGGCTGGTGGCATACGGGTAGGCGAGTGGAGCCTCCAGAGCCAAGTTACTCATGGGAACAGAAAGAAACCATGGAGGGACTCTCATCGATGTTTTTAACTCTCTATCCCTCTTCCTTCCTCTCTGTAAAAAAATCAATAAAATATATATATTTTAAAATTGTCCACTTTCTTACATATTCCCTCTTTTTATTTTTTAAAATATATTTTTACTAGAGGACCGGTGGACAAAATTTATGCATGGGAGGAGGGTAACCCTCAGCCTGGCCTGCACTCTCTCCAATATGGGACTCCTTGGGGATGTCTGACTGCTGGTTTAGGACATCCCTCTCACAATCCGGGACTGCTGGCTCCTAACTGCTCGCCTACATGCCTGCCTGATTGCCCCTAACCACTTCTGCCTCCCAGCCTGATCACCCCCTAACTGCTCCTCTGATGGCCTCGTCACCCCCAACTTCCCTCCTCTGTTGGCCTGGTCATCCCTAACTGCCCTCCCCTGCAGGCTTGATCACCCCCAACTGCCCTCCCTTGCAGGCCTGGTCCCTCCTAACTGCCCTCCTCTGCTGCCAGCTTGTGTCCACATAGGAGCAGGTTCTTTTGATCACATGGGGGCGGTTATCTTGTGTGTCTTTACTAGATAGTATAGAGGCCTGATGCATGGGTGGGGGTCAGCTGGTTTGCCCTGAAAGGTGTTCTGGATCAGGGTGGGTGTTCTCTTGGGGCATGGGGTGGCCTGGGTGAGGGGCCTATGGTAGTTTGCAGGCCAGCCACACCCCTGGGCGACCCAAGCAAAGGCCCTAGTATCTGGGATTTATTTGTCTTCTACAATTGAAATTTTATAGCCTGGAGAGAAGCCAAGCCTTCTGCTCACACAGCCATTGAAACTTTGTTGCCTTAAGTGTAGGCCTGGGTCTGCCAGGGTTTGCAAAAAGCTTGGTTTCCTCCATCACCAGGAGCAACTCAAGCCTCCCTCCTGCTCTCTCTGTGGCCATAGCCATCTTGGTTGGGTTAATTTGAATACTGTCTCTGATTGGCTGGTGATTGTGGCTTGTGGGTGTAGTGGAGGTATAGTCAATTTGCATATTACTCTTTTATTAGATAGGATAATTTAAATTAACTATGGATTCATGCGGATTATTTTTATTTAAAGGAGTTTTATATACAAATGAAATTTTAAATTTATTTATTTATTTTTTTACAGAGAAGAAGGGAGAGAGATAGAAAGTCAGAAACATCGATGAGAGAGAGACATTGATCAGCTGCCTCCTGCATGCCCCACAGTGGAGATGTGCCTGCAAGCAAGGTACATGACCCCAACAGGAATCGATCTTGGGATCTTTCAGTCCGCAAGCCGACACTCTATCCACTGAGCCAAACCGGTCTCGGCTACAAATGAAATTTTAAAAACACTGATGTTGGGGCAAGATAGATGCAGATTTTATCTTGGTTCTACTATTTACCAGATGTAACAAATTGGCAGGTCTTTTAACAACTCTAAACCTCAGAGTTTTTGTTTACAAGTTAGAGATAATGCTTTTCTCATATTACAATTGTGAAGTTTCTATAATGATGGCCCCAGATTTTTATGACTCATGCGGAATCTTTGCTGAGTTCAGTAGCCATCCTACAACCTGTACACTAGTGGTTATATCCACCTAGGTTTCTCAAAGGCCCTCAATCACCTAAACCTCGTCTAGTATACTAGTAGCCTAACTTAGTGAATGGCAGCCATCTTTCCTAAAGGGTAGGAATCATCAACTAAATCTTCATCCCTGACTTTTAGTCTTCCTGTTGCTGTGTATATACACATCCCAGGTTTTTCCATTTTATTTTCTGAATGATCAGCACTTCTGTATATCCAATTCTAATACCTTAAAGTAGGCCTCAATCACCTTTCTTTTCTTCTTCCCAATTCATTTTTCATGATAAAGATTGAGTTTTTGAAAATATGAATTTGATGATATCTGCTTATAAACATCCAAGGCCACTGCCTTTAGACTACAGCTCAATTTGTTACTATGGCTTATAAATTCCTTCATGTTCTAGTCTGCTTACATCTCTCAGTTTACCAATTGCATTTTTTTGGCCATTTTTCCAGTCATCTTCAACTATTTATACTAATTGTAATTTTTCAAATGTGTTATTTTTTCTCTTATTCTTTGCACATAATTTGCTCTGATTCTGGAATATTTTTGCTTGCCCTCTATCCTCCTGCCAGTGTGTTTCAACATTCCCTGACCTGCAAAGACCAGATGTGAGCCCTCCAACATGACAATACCAATACACTGTCTTTGTGTGGTGTACCAATCACCCATCAAGTTTCATTAAATGTTTAGTATTTATTTTTCATTTTATTGTGAATGCTTTGCAAGAGATTCTTTCTTATTCAGAGTTGTATTCCCAGGGTCTTTAATATATAGTAGCTTTTAAAATAAATTCCTTTTTTTTCTTTATTGATTAAGGTATTACATATGTGTCCTTATCCCTCCTTTGCCCCCCCCCCACACACACATACACTCATCCCACACACACATACACTCATGCCCTCACTCCCCTGGTGTCTGTGGCCATTGGTTAGTCTTATATGCAAGTCCTTTGGTTAATTTTTTCTTAAATGAATACTTAGTATAAAGTAAGTGCTAGTTACATATTTTACTTTTACAGAATGCTTGTTCTAATTATACACAACGTTTAGTATTTTAGAGTTTTCTCCTATTTTTAAATTATATTTTATCTCCTTATTGAGATAAGTTACCTTTCGTATTTCTTGAATACAACATAGCTTCTGGGATAATTTGAAACTCATAGTAAGTGCTTAAAATACTATTTAACTGCATAATCAAACTAATTAAAATGGCAGTGGATTTATAGGTATATCCATCAAGATGATTACCTGAAGCTGTCAGACAAAGACATTGGTTGAGTGATTAAATATTGAATCATTTGATTAAGTATTTTTACACCATTTAATCTTATGTTATAAGAGATAAATTGCTTGAGAAGGAAGACCTTGATTCTGAAAATATATTTAATCAGTCACCAGAATGATGTTCAATTAGCCAAATACCTTTTTAGATACTTTGGTTAACAGTATCCAGAAAAAGAACCAAACCCATGTCTTGGACATTAATTTTCCCTGAAGATGTTTTTTGTCTATTAAAGAGATTGTAAATACAATATCATGATAAACTCTCATCATATACATACTTAAAAATTTTCACATATTAATAACTGGACTTTTGTCCTTGACCTAGCTAGTGACCTTGTTTCATATGTATATATATGGAGGGAAATGTAGAACATGGAGAACCAACTGATTCCTTTGCCAGAGAAAGCTAAGTGATGATAGTTAATTATGAGTAATATATGGGAATTACACTGCATTAAAAATCCTAAGAAGAGAGTGTGATCAGCACTCTAATTTCTTTTTCATTGTTATGCTTGGTATATAAGACCACTTCAAAAGAAAACTTAAAGAAACATAATTTTCAGAGGATTTGGTATTGTTCAGAATAATGAATATAAAGACAAAGAATTCATAATGCTTTATTTATCATATCAATATAAACTACTTATGATTCTTCCTTTTCTTCCATACATAAGTCTGTTAAAAACCCATATATTTGGAAATATAATTTGTGGCTCAAAAATATAATAGTGGAAATTTAAAAGTTCTTAGAAGCAAATAAAAATATTAAATTTTAAAACTTGTGAGATGCAGCAAATGCAGTAACTTAATAAAATATATCACATTAAATGCTTATAAAAGAAAATAAGAAAGTTTAAAATTACCAAAGAAAACGCTCAACTAAAGACTTTGGAAAATAAAAGTAGAATGAATACCCCCCAAAATTAAAAGGTTAAAAAAAAACACACAGAAGTAGTCAAAAGTTAAAACAAAGAATAGCATAGACAATCAATAACTTCAAAATTTGGTTTTAGAACAGCTAATACAATAAATTAAATTTCTGGTGAGATTTATCAAGAAAAAAGTAACAACTGAAAAATAGGACATGACTATAAGTACCACATAGTTTTAAAAATAGAGAGAACATTTTGAATAATTATTATGAAAAATTTTTGAAAAGTTAGACGAAATGAATAAATTCCAAGAGAAATATAACATCAGAAATTATCCAAGAAAGTACACAGTATGGCTAGATTTGTAATATCTAAGGAAATTGAATGAGTAGTTTACAAATCTCTTTGTTCAAAAAAATAAGAAAAAAAGATGGTTTTCAGATGGTTAAAATTTCAAATTGTTTCATCGAAGCTTAGTGTGACCACTTATTACTTCAAATTAGTTAAACCTGAAATGGAGTGAAAATTTAGTGAGTTATCAGCTGTTAGAGTGTATATACATTTTAGGACACTTTACACACACACACACACACACACACACACACACACGTTTACTATAAAATAGAGATAAACTGAGTGAGTTAGAATCAGATGATAATTATATTTTCTGCAAAGCAAGCCAGGCAAGCTAAATCAATAGGAAGCATGTGGAGTCTTGGGTTAGAGACCTGAAAACATTAAAACATTTTCATCACTATCCCCAACTGGAAAAGACACAGAAGCTTCAATGTGTCCTAGCTAGTGTCTAGCACCTGGTAAATACTCTAACAGTATTCAGTGGCAGTCATTGAAAGGAATCAAGGCATTCATCTGTCCCTATTTAGCCTGTTCTCTACCATTTAAACAGAATGATTTTTCCATCTATAATTATGATCATGTTAGCCCCTTTCTTAAAACTATGTAATTGTTTCTCATTTTTCTTATTTTCTTAAGCAAATATAATACTTCCTTGGTGATTGACAAGGATCTGTGTGGTCTGGCTTTTATATACAGTGTTTTGCTAAAATCATCTTCCTCTGTACTCAATATTTTAGAATAATGTGATATTCATCTTTTAGAAGTCATATTAAATTTTCACTAAAATTGTATTACACTTGTTTTGTAGACTCTTCTCCTAAGACTAAATCACCATTCTTTTACTTAATCTTTCCCTGCTCCTCCCCCTCCCACCATCCCCTTCCCAGTTAGGGGAATTCCTAATTCTGCATAAAAACATTGATAACTAACTGCCTACCTACCTAACTAACTAACTAACTAACTAAATAAATAAATAAATAAGGAGAGAGGACACGTGACCAAAGATTTAGGAAATTAAAATGTATAGCCAGAGTCACAAAACAACACAAGTCAGAGCAAACTCTTTTATCCACTTTTACTTTTTTCTCCCCTTCCCATAAAGAAAAGGAAAACAGATTCAGCCATAATAGCCAAGGTTTTTGGAAATGGAATCAATTCAATATTTTGCCAAACACAAATGTAATTGAAAAAGTAAATTATTTTGTATTATAAAGAAGATTATTCTGAAAACCATTTATATACTAATTAGAACACTAATTAGTTTTCTATAATGAGAAATATGGGATGAAAATTTTATTTCTCTAGAGATCGTCAGGGAATATTAGTAAGAAGTGAGTTTAGGAACAACAGCAAATTAAGACTCTTACTTTGAATAGAAAAATAAAATAAAACATTTTACCTCCTAGCTGCTTAGAAGTATAAATAATGACAGATCACTATGTAATAATTAAAAATGAGAATATTGCAGTGATCTTCACTTTGCTCTGATCTAGCATATGGCACCACAAAATAAAAACAAACAAAATATAATTCTGTTACAAATGAGGCCCTTCCTCCTTCATACATTTGTTCAATGACATCACCACCTTTTTCAATACTGATTTCCTCTCTGGTTCTCATTTACTTCTGATCTATCTGCACCATATAGTCATATTTCTGATCCTCGCTCTCTCTATGTCCCCCCTCTCTTAAGTATTTCATGATATATGGCAGCTTTCTTGACCTCTAGAAACAACAGTGTTTCTTACCTACTTTTTGGAATTTTCTATAATATTACAAGACAACCATTTTCTCCTTTAAACACATTTCACCAAAGAAGACATACAAATGTCCAGTAAGCACATGGAAAATTGTTCAACAAGATTAGTCTTAGGAAAGTTCACTCAAAACCATGGTGAGCTATCATTTCATACCCATTAGGATGTCACAAAAGAAGCTAGCAAGTGCTGGCAAGGATTTTGAGAAATTAGAACCCTCCTCCACTGCTCATGGGAAAGTAGAAGGCATGGTCATTTTGGAAAACAGTTTGGCAGTTCTTTAGAATATTAAACACAGATTTATCATATGACCCGGCGATTCTGCTCCTAATTATATATTCAAAATAAATAAAATATGTGCCCACTCAAAAATATACACAAATATTCATAGGAGCATTTTTCACGTAGCCAAAAGCAAATGCAGCCTAAATCTCCATCAACTAATAAAATAAATGTGTCATAGTCATGCAACGGAACAATATACATCAATAAGAAGGAATAATGATGATAAATGCAACAACCTGGATAAACCTTGAAAATATTATGTCAACTAAAATAAGCAAATTCACAGAAAGAGAAGACAGATTAGTGGTTGCTAAGGACTGGGAGAGGGGGAAATGGAGAAGGGAGGTAATGAGTAATGACAGCAAATAGGTATAGGTTTTCTTTTTGAGAAAACAAAATATTCTAAAACTAGATTATGGTGGTAGCTGCAAAATGTTGTGAATATATATAAAAAGTATCGAACTGCGCATTCTAAATGGGTAAAATATATTATTTACCTCAATAACTATTTAAAAAGCATAATTTACATCATGCTATTTTATTTATTTATTTATTTAGCGTAAAAATTTCCAATGACTGCATTAACCATGGACACAGACAATAGGTTGGTGAAGGCCTGGGGCAGAGGGCAGGGGCAGGGCAGAAGGGGTCATGGGGATAAAGGGGGATGGACATACGTAATACTTTCAACAATAAAGATTTTTTTAAAAAAATTCCGATAACTTCTCATTTTTGTGAAGCAAAGTCAAAGTGTTTACATTCATCAAAATGTACCCTCTCCCCATGATAAGGCCTCCAAGTTTATCTCTCTGTCATCCTTTAATACTATTCTCTTCCTGGCTCAGCTACACTCACTGCTTTGCAGGTCCTCACACGTGCCAGCCTCTCTAGAGTCAGAGAAAATGTGTTCGCTATTTTTTCCCCCGGATACTCTAAGGATTGTTCCATTACCTTGTGCTTTTGTACGAAAGCACTGTAATTTAAAGGGAAACTCCCTCCTCTGAGGCACTCCAGTCCCCGTTCCTGGTCATTTTGTTTCCATGCCATTTATCACTGGTTAGCCTCCTCCATTTGTTTTGTGTTCTGCCATTTCTTTCCATTAAATGCAAATCAGGAAGGGATAATATCACCTATTTTGTTCCCTGTGGCTTCCCCCTTATCTAAAACAGTAGATTACTACAGGGTAGGCATGAAACAAGTATGTACTTGCCTAATGTATCATTTACACTATGTGGCTAGTATTTTAGTGCCCTACCTCCACCGAGAAATGTAGTAACCTCATAGAGATGAAAGTTTTTGCATAAAAAGTAAAATATTTTAACTTTTTAAAATATAAAATATGTGTTAAAATCACACAATACATGTTTCTTAGTTGAAGTTAAAACATGAATATTTGATAAGCCATGTTAAACATGTAGGACAAGATTGAACTGACTTTTGCAAATTATAATTTGTTTGCAGATCACAGCTATGACAACAGTCTTTGGGTACCATTCTTTGTCTCTACTACTCCAGGTTGAAGCGATTTAATGAGTTTGGGTGCAACCATAGAGATATCTATCTGCCTGTGGCTGCAGGGTTGACTGTCACAAGAAGTGGTGAGGAGTACATGTGTGTTTCTCCACCATCACCAGGGTAACCAGAGGCGAGGCTGACCTTGTTGACATTTCAAGCAAGATGCTCAAGATTAACTTGTGGTTTTATTATGATAACAGAGCGGAAAGTGTGACTCACGAGTCATGAGATTGTCTGTTGTCTAAGTGTGACGTCAGTGCTATTGCCTTAACACTCATTATAAACCATGAAATCTGAGGTGGTATTAGAAGGTCACCCAATCCATCAAACGTTGTCCTCACTGTCCTGACATATCAATTGCCATTATCAACATGAGGGGGTCATTCCTTTGAGTTAAGAAGTCGCGTCTGCCAAAAAGACTACCCTCAGAGACTTTATGCTTAGAACACATTACCTGACATTAACAGAATTTTAAAATACAGTAAATAATGTTTCATGATTTTGGAAGTGTTTTGTCTGCAAATATAAGAAACTGGCTTTAGACTTGTTTAAAAAGAAAACAACAGACTAAAGGAGATATCTTTCAGAATACAACTTCTGGAAGGAGTGCCCCAAACATACCTTCTGCTCTCTCAGCAGATCCCACTCGCATTGTTTGCAAATCACGCCTGCGCAGTCTGGCAGAGGTGCCTACTTGATGTGGGCAGGAGAGGCGTGTGCACTTCCGTCCACAGAAAGTGCTGAGAGCTCTGTCCAGCACATTGGTAGCACCTCAATAGGCAGAAACTGCTGGGGACCCCCAGTGGACGTTGGCATAGGTTAGCAGTCAAGATCATGGACACTGGAAGCAAACTTCAGGGTGAACCTGCTTCTGTGCATACTGAGTGTGCTAAGCACCATGTACCTCATTGTCCTCATCTGGAAAGTGGAAAAGTAAGAGAAACAATCTCCTAAGTTTTTTCTTTTTTCTTTTTCAATGGGAATTAAATTAGTTAAATATCACAATTAATTGGAACATTTCTTTCTTTATTTTTGGTAGAAACTATTTAAGACCCATTAGGCAAGTGGCTCTTGCTATTTTACAGAGTCTACAAACTAATGAAAAAAAAAAAAGAAAGAAAACAAAATTCTATGAAGAACTAGTGGCAGGGTTTTGTTATTGTTCTTGTCTCTGATTAAACAAAAGCCATTGATGCTCACCAGTTTTGCAAATTTACACACCCACATCCATAAAAGATGCACAAATGATTCGGAGTTGAATTGTGGGGGGGGAAAGAAGAGAGATGTGAATGAGCATTAATTTTGCTTCTGTGTATTGCCACAGAGTCAGCCTGGTTCTGTACCCAACACTATGGTTGTGACTCTCTAATTTGAAAGCTTCCTGAATATGATATTACATTGTCAAGCATGTTCTGCAAGATGATCTGGAAATTGTTGTGGAAGCTCAACCTAGAGTCCATTTCATTACCTTTTTCCAAAGCTTTGGAAATTATTTGTATATTATCCATATAATTTACAGAATCCTTTTCTTCTTCTTCTACAAACTATCAGAATAGGTTCTCTGGTTAAGAACTCAGAACCACAGAAATCCTTTCTAGTTTCTCTCTTGTAAGACACTCAGCTAGACATCCCTATTCAGTTTTCAAAAGGAGCTCAATTTTTAAGTGTTTTTGATCCATCAAGATTTCCCACCAGCTTTAATTGCAAATTTACATTAGTTCAGAAAAACTTACTAAGGCATATCCTATGCCTTAAACTCTGCTGGATCCAGAGCTAATAAAAATAAACACAACCTAATTCTTATCTTCAAAATGTTATTTATGAACAAAATGCACATGATTAGTTCAGGAATACCTTTGGTAAAAACACTTTTCTTATGTCATTTACTATATAGTTGGCAATGTACGAATCTGGAAAAATGAATCTTTCTCTTCTGAGCTCATGATATGGCTGGTTGACTTGTATTTCCACCACAATATTGATCATACATCTTATAGTTGTGTCTGTGGGTGTGTGTGATACATGCAGCTCTGTGTGTACCAGTACATGCTTTATCTTCTCAAATGTAAGTTCTCTAGGGTAGGGCTTATATGTTATTGATTTCTCTTTCCATCACTACGTTTAGTAGACAGTTGGTACTCATAAGTAATTACGGAATGAAAGAATGGCCAAAGTACCCAACTGGACCATCAAAAATCCCGAAGATCCTGTAGAAAATCAGGCAGAAATACTTTACCTTTATAGAGTTCTTCTCTTAATTAAGTTGCCTACAATCTCCAACATATTTGCCAATTAAGAGGTAATTGTTGCTGAGACCGGTTTGAGTTTGTTGCTCAGCGGATAGAGCGTTGGCCTGCGGACTGAAAGGTCCCAGGTTCGATTCCGGTCAAGGACATGTACCTTGGTTGCTTGCACATATCCAGTGTGGGGTGTGCAGGAGGCGGCTGATCGATGTCTCTCTCTCATCGATGTTTCTGACTTTCTATCCCTCTCCCTTCCTCTCTCTGTGAAAAATCAATAAAATATATTTAAAAAAATAGGTAATTGTTGTTTCATTGCAGTCCAGGCAGAGTACTAATGAGCAAGACAGTCATCTATGCAGGGCACACACGAAATGAGCACTTTGTGCTTCTGTTTTATTTCCCCAGCCCTGCCGGGCACTGTGCCTGCCTGGTGCATGCCAGCCAGTGCCTGTGAGGAATCACCGGGTATTTCATGCACTCGTGCTCCCAGGGCAGCTGTTTAAATTCCTGACACCTCGGCCCCCCTGCAGATCCCTTAAGTGAGGAACTTGGGGGGCGAACCCTGGACATTGATTGGTAGTTTGTGAAACTCACAAGGAATTCTCATGTCAAGGCCGGAAACACTGCTCTAATGATTTAATGGTTTAATTCACTTTAATCTGGTTTTTCTGTAAAAAAAAAAAAAGTCTTGAAATGAAAGATGCTCAGCTTTGTTGTTATCAAGCTCATCGTAAAGAGTCTGCGATGTGAATACATGAGTAAATAAGGCATCTTTGAAGTATCCTCAAAGTGGGAGAACTTAATTCTCATGTATAATATTGTGTGCTAATCATAGGCTGTTAGTAATCTAAATCAGCCTAATCATCTAATCTAATCCACTCTCTACATTATTCTAATTTAAATATATATGTTGCCTAATTAAACAAAATACCATTTCAGAGTTTATAGTAAATTTCCTAACTGAAACAAATTTTAGTTTATTCCAAATAACGAGTAATCAGTTCCTTAAAAACAAACAACAACAAAAAACCCGCCTAAAACCAAATAGCAGCCTTGTTTTCCTTTAAAGTTCAATTAATGTAATTAGTTTCTTTTCACTCAATTTTTAATTGAGCTTATTAGAAGTATAAGTATAACTCATGGTTAAATGTGCTCCCTACATCCATCCATAGTATCAACTTTATATCAGATTATAAGGATACAGCTTGGGATCAATTTTAGGCAGGTATCTGACTTCAGATTTTTATATGCCTTCTAAACTTTAATATTTTCCCTGTTCCATAAATTTATTTTTCTAAGCAGTTATACTTCCTAACTTGTTCTCAATTGTTCCAAGGAGGAAGAAAAACTGTAAAATCTTACAATTAACTTTGCTTCCATCCCACCCTATTTCCCATGACAATATTTCCCCTCCCAATTAGACTTCTTGATTCTTCTCTCCACCTGCTTCTGGTTTGTTTTTGACTTCCTCTGAGCTTGCTGATTTCATCCATTCCTCAAGGCCCAGTGCTATAAAACTGAGGGTGGGAATCCTGGAAAGAGGTTTGAGTGTTCCGCTTTCTAAATCGGATCGCAGAGGTGCCTGCTAACCTTCCCTGCACCCGGAAAGGTGGGCTGGCTGGCTTGGTTTGAACATTTCCAAATGGCCTCAATTTTAATCCACTCAGTTCTCTTCCAATGCACGGGATGTAAATATTTATATAAATAAGAACCTGTTCATCAGAATGAAATCTAGAGGAGTGGAAAATGCTTCTTACCAGCCAGGTGATCTCAGGCAAGCTAATATTTGTTTCATAATTTATAAATATGTAATACTAGAGGCCTGGGACACGAATTTGTGCAGCAGTGGGGTCCCTGGGCCTGGCCTATGGGATCGGGCCAAACTGGCTCTCTGACATCCTCCAGGTGGTCCCGGATTGTGAGAGGGTGCAGGCCAGGCTGAGGGACCTCACCGGTGCACTATTGGGGCTGCAGAGGGATGTGGGTTGTTGGCCAGCCAGGGAGGGATTGTGGAAGGGCTCCAGATTGTATCTGGCCCATTTCACTCAGTTTATCTGTAAAAAAGCCAGATCCCAGCAGCAAGCTAACCTACTGGTCAGAGCATCTGTCCCCTGGTAGTCAGCGCACGTCATAGCAACTGGTTGGCTAGTCGACTGTCTGCCCTCTGGTGGTCAGTGCACATCATAGTGAGTGGTTGTGTGGCCTTAGCATTCATTAGCATATTACCCTTTGAATGTCCAGCTGCTTGACCAGA
Organism: Lasiurus borealis; assembly: GCA_004026805.1. Lineage (NCBI taxonomy): Eukaryota > Metazoa > Chordata > Mammalia > Chiroptera > Vespertilionidae > Lasiurus > Lasiurus borealis. The sequence goes on along the minus strand of PVJN01025739.1, from coordinate 16,622 downwards.
AACTTAGCATATTAGGCTTTTATTATATAGGATGGGAACAAAAATACTTAATTCCCATGCTCATTATAGAGACTGGAGGTAAGTTATGGAAAGTAGTACCAGCAAAGTGCCTAGCACACGTTGTAGCCCATTAGAAAATGTTATTTTCTATTCGTGTGTTGTTATTATGATTGCTAGGATAACATGAGTGAATTCATGATCAGGTACATTCTGCATCTGTAAGTATAGGATTTAAAATAGCTGTTTATAGTTTTGTCATATAAAAAAACATTACGTGATATATATGAAAATGCTTTGCCATTTATAAATCACCACAAAATGTTAACTATTATTTAACATTTGTTGTACTTCATTATTGTACGTCATACTAATGTAAACAGGTTTGACTTTTTAAAAGCACTTCATAGTAATGTAAACTATTTTGATTTTTTTAAAATGTCTTTACTAACCAAACTCTTGGGAAAATATATAGGGGTGTTAGCTAAATTAAAGCTATAAAACTTAACAAGTACAAATCCTAAAAGGAAATTGATTTTCTAAAGCTACTAGAGAGAGGGCAACTACATAGAGAGATGGAGGGGATATTGGAGGAGCTGTATCCAGTTGCCAAGTTTATAAGGTCTGTTTCTTCCCTGAAATTCCAATAAAGTACTGCAGATCCTAAAACCAACATAGACTTTATTTTTCAATTAAAGGCTCTGTTGTTTCCTTTCTCATCCCCTCAGGTTATCTCACTTCATCCTCTCTGAAAAAAAAAAAATCCACTTTGGAATATATTTCTGAAGCTGACATTTTGATGTCAATCCATGTTAAATTGGCCACCCACTGAATCTTGTCAAGATTGGAAATGATTTACATGACTGCTAAACTTCAGTTGAACTCAGAAAGAAGTAAGACTGAAACACTAGGAGATTAATTTCTATTTGTATTCTTTGCTGAAGATATGATCCCTAATTAAGCCATAGTTAGTCTATGTGCATTGTAAGTGATGTATAAACTGAGTTAATAAAAAGTTATTTTTTAATAAAACCTCTTTATTACACATGTCATCGATGTTTATTAAAAATAAACAAATAGAAGAACATAAAATTACTTATAGTGGCCTCCCCAGAGATAACCACCTATAAAATATGATTTTATATGCCCAGAAAGACTAAATAATGGTTATATAGATAATGGTGCATGATTATTTTAATTCCCAAGCACCTCTGAAAAGAACTAGTACTTGTAACATATTGAAAACAGGGTCATAGAACAACTATTGCTAGAACAAGATTTGCTGTGTGAAAAAAAAACATAAAAATAAAAAGCAAAGAAACCTCAGACCTCAGTGCTTTTGTGCTATTTCTGGTGATATGATAGCATGTCTCAGAATGAAAAGAGAATTTAGACACCATGCTTTGGACCATTAGGAAATGGTCCCTAAAAAGGAGATAGGACAGTCATTAAATGGTGACAGATAAAGACTAGAAAGTAGTGAAATAAATGAAAGAAGTTCCCACAATAAGTGGGCATGGATTTGGGCCTGATGAATCTTCTCTTCCAAAGAATGAGAACATTTTTGGAATTTTCAAGGAGACTTTGAATAATTATCACCATAAAACAAAAATGTCATAATGAATATTAGGCATATGTACTGGTTTGCTAGGATTGTCTTAAATCACCACAAACTAGGTGACTTCAATAGTAGAAATATATCGTCTTACAATTCTGGAGGCAAGAAATCCAATAGCAAAGTGTTGGCAGAGTTTGTTCATTCTAAGAGCTGAGAGAGTCCGTTCTGTGCCTCTCACCTAACCTCTGGCGGTTGTTGGCAATATTTGGTGTTCTTTGGCTTTAGGGAGCCTCATGCCAATCTCTACCCTCTTCACATGATCTTCAGAGTATGTGTGTTTCTGGGTCCAAACTTCCCATTTTATAAGGACATTAATTATGTGTCAGGACTCATCCTAATGAGCACACTTTAATTTAACTTTTTATATCTGCAATGCTATTTAAAAAAAATGTGTACTACATTAATGGTGGCTAAGTCTTCACCAGGTGAGTTTTTGGGAAACAAATTGACATGTAAGAGCATATCTGTATGTTTCACCCACACAGTACAACACTCTGATGTGCTTTCCTTTTACAGGGACCTTCCATACTCTTGTTCCTGTCCCACTCTCCACTCAGGACTTTTAGTTATTTCTACTGGATGTTTAAAATACACATTAAAAAATCAATTAAACCGCCGAGACCAGTTTGGCTCAGTGGATAGAGCGTCGGTCTGTGGACTGAAAGGTCCCAGGTTCGATTCCGGTTGGGGGCATGTACCTTGCTTGTGGGCACATCTCCACTGTGGGACATGCAGGAGGCGGCTGATCGATATCTCTCTCTCATCGATGCTTCTGAGTTTCTATCTCTCTCCCTTCCTCTCTGTAAAAGATCAATAAAAAATATATTAAAAAAATTTAAAATGCACATTAAAAATCAATTAAACCATTGTTTGTTTGTTTTTTAAACTAAATGCTAAGTAGTGAAGGAGGAAGAGTAGCAGAATGATTAGAGATTAATTCCTAATCACCTACTCACCTAAGGGAATTCTATAATGTGTCTTCTCTGAATTTCTGTGTAAGAAGTATTTTTAAAAAAAAAATAGTTTCACTGATGCCCTAGCAGGTTTGGCTCAGTGAGTAGAGCATCAGCTTACGGACTGAAGGGTCCTGCGTTTGATTCCGGTCAAGGGCATGTACCTTGGTTGCACGTTCCTCCCTGGCCTGAGCCCTGGTCAGGGGCATGTGCAGGAGGCAACCAATTGATGTGTTTCTCTCACATCAATATTTCTCTCTGTCTTTCCTGCTCTCTCCACACTCTAAAAATCAATAGAAAAATATCCTTGGGTGAAGACTTAAAGAAACCTAGTTTCACTACTTTAAAAATTGAGAAATAATGGAATTCAAAATCACACTAACATTAGGGATTGATAGAGTGAAGAAAGTGTTCTGAAATTAGTGAATAATGATGGTTCCACTTTAATAAAAATCACTGAATTATATATATTTAAAAGGTAAATTTTAATGTATATAAATTACATATCTATTTAAAAATGCTTATTAAATCTTATCATGAGTAAAGTAATGCATAAAAGTAAGTTTAAGCAAGTTATAATCCTAATATTGCACGGCCAAGAAATGCTAAAAAGGTTAAAAAGAGCAACACAAAGAAAAATAAAAGCTATTTGGTGTTAATTATCCTTTGGATAAGACACAATAGAAAGATTTCCTTTAAAGAAGATACTGTGTTGTATCTTGTTATGTCTTGCAAAGCATTAGGGATTGATTAAACTATAACAGGTATTCAATCCCTATATGCTAATGAAGTTATACCAGTGAATTATGAGTCTAAGTTCTAATTATGAATCTGCATGTGACTTTAGTCCTGCTGCTTGTAGCTTTGTGATTTTGCCAATATTTCTATCTCTCTCTAGGCCTACAGAGGTGTGGTGATTACCATAACTATTTTAAAGTGTTTTAATAAAGATATTATATGAGAATGTATGCAAATCACTCATTGTAGTGTCTGCTGTATAAGCGCTCAATAAATGATAGCTATGTATTTATTACCATTACCAGGGTCCCTTGGCCTGGCCTGCAAAATAGGGTTGAAACTGGCTCTCCAATATCCCCCAAGGCATTCCAGATTGCAAAAGGGCACAGGACAGGCTGAAGGACCCCACCAGGGCACAGTTGGGTCCACAGAGGGTTATGGGAGGGCTCCAGGGCATGTCTGGCCCATCTTGCTCAGTCCCGATCAGCTGGACCCCAGCAGCAAGCTAACCTACCAATTGGAGCATCTTCCCCCGGTGGTCAGTGCACATCATAGCGAGCAATTGAGTGGCCTTAGCATATTACGCTTTGATTGATTGAATGGCCTACAGGACAACAAGACACTTAGCATATTAGGCTTTTATTATATAGGATTATCCTTCTTCATGAGTTACAGACAAGAAGCAACTCTTAAGAGAAGATGAGGACAAAAGGGAATTCTTGTACACTACTGATGGGGATGTAAATTAATACCACTACTACTGAAAATAGTATGAAGATTCCTCAAAAAATTAAGAATAGCACTACCATATAATGCAACTATTTCACTTCTGAGTATCTGGAGAATATGAAAACACTAATTAAAAAAGATTCATGTATCCCTCTGTTCAGCATTATTTACAATAGCCAACATCTGGAAACAGCCTAAATGCCCATCGATGGATGAGTGGATAAAGAGGATATATTTAGCCAGAAAATAACAAATATCATATGATTGCTTTCATATGTTAAAAAAACACCAAAGAGATGGACAAACAAGCAAACAAACAAAAATAAAAAACACAAACTCACAGAGGAAAACAATAGATGGTAGTTATCAGAGGGGATAGAAGGAGAGGGAAACAGGTGAAGATGCCATTGTATGGTAATAGATATTAGATTGTTGGTAATGAGCATGATATAGTAATACATACAGATGTCAAATTATAATGTGGCACACTTAAAACACAAATAATGTTATAAACCAATGTTTATACAACAAGACTAATAGGCAAAATTGAAAGCTTAGTGAGGCTTTTATTGCATTGGTTGGCCAGCTATATAACTCCTTATCATTTCACTTGTTCAGTCAAACTCCTTATCATTTCACTTGTTCAGTCAGGGAGTCAATAAATATTTATTGAGCAGTATGTAACTTAACTTCTGGGCAAAGCCAGGTGTCTGTGACCAACTTCTGGCATCAACCTTTGGCTCCGTGCCTCTCCATCCTGATTCTGGACATTCTGAGCCAGTTGTCTCTGTGCCCAGTGACCTGGGCTTTCCGGCTGGCCCTGTCTCCCAATTTGATCTATTTGTTGTCAGCCTCCTGGTTGATAATGTCAGTCTGCCTTATCACCAGCCCCAGGGTTTATGGCCTTTGACTTGCAGTTTACATTAATGAACTGATCTAGAGGTCACATCAGGTGTGAAAACTCTTGAGCCAGTCTTCTAGCTCCTTTGATGTAAATCTTGGCAACCGAGTTCTATTTATTCTACTGGCTAAATGTGCTGGAACATTAGGCAAATATAATTAATTCTGTGATCCTAAATTCTGTCCACAAAGCAATATTATTACCTTGCTTTTCATCATTTCAAGGCATTTTAAAAAATAAATGTCTAATTTCTGTGTGATAGTAGTTTGTAATTTACTAACTTTGATCTCCTTTCCTTCCTTCCTCTTTCCATCTTCCACCCATGTTTTCCTCTCTCTCTTTATCTCTCTATTTATATCTCTCTATTTAATCTTCTCCCTACTTACTATTTAAGTTAAGAAGTTATTTGACTTCCCTAGAAGCACTGCAGTCACGAGCAGCAGAAATGGTTCAGGGCTCAGTAGCTCAATAACCGATTTCATTTCACATTCATTTTCCTCTGTCTCATACATTTTATAGTCTTATCAAGAAGAACACTGTCTATATTCAGACACCAGATTTAATATTTTGCCATTTTAAAATCATCACTGGAGTTCATTCACCAAATAATTTAGTTAAGAATCCAGGTTCTTTTTTATCCTTCCTACAATAGAGAGTAGAGCTTTTTAAGTATTAGAATGGTCCAGTTGAAACACATTGCCCTAAAAATTGAAGAATTAGTAAATTCTCTGTCACTATTGGTGATGAAGGAGAAATTATGCAGCAATATTTTGAAAAGATTACAGAAGAGGTTAATGTTCCAGAACATTAACTCAGTAGTTAGAATAGATTTTATTTAACATTATCTTTTCATTCTAAGGTTGTACTTTTACCTGTATTAGCTTTCTTCCTAGTTAGAAGAGGTGTTCTTTTAACATCAATGTGTGTGCCCAATATATTCTTAACAATTTCTTCAAAGCTACTTAAAGCGCTATACCTTACACTTAATGTACTTGGTTGATTAATTTGTAAGTGCATTAGACCAAAACTAATAATGTACTAATGACACAGTTCTAGTGTGGTGCCTCAGATTTGTCCACGTGACTCTTAGGATCAAGTTTGGGGACTTCTAGCTGTTCCTTCTGCTTCATCATATCTCTTCATTTCTGTGGAGCTGTGCCTTCACTCATGGACCAGTGTGTCCCTTAGGAATCTGCTGTCACCCCTCCATTTTAGGTTCAAGGCCAAGTCCTCACTGCAGCTGAACTTTCGGAGTGAGGCTGGTGGAGATTTCATTATGCAGCTTCACTCCTTAAACTCCATTCTCCCCTCGATTATGCAAAACTGTGTCCAGAATGAACTCATTTCAATTAGTTGCCTGTCAACTCAGAGAGGCGTATTTAAAACCAATTAATTCCAGACATGCACTTGATAATTTAAAGCCACCTGTAAATCCACATCATAAGACAGCAATAGAAAACAGTTTCTAACGATGAAACCATTTTGCGGTGACAAGGATTATAAGTCAGTGGATGGCCTCCTTTTACAATGTATCCTTGGGTCCTTTATTTCCTACTTTTGACAATCAGAAAAGGTCCTGGATTTCTTTGTCACGGGCAGCTGTCTAACCAGCCCTTGGACTTCTGTTTATGGGACCTATTTGACTAGGAGGTCACGTGGAGACTTCGGAAGGAACAGGCTCAGTGTGCTGGTGGTGCTCTGACTCACTACTCAAACAGTTGTCACTGTGCTATTGGTTTGATCAGTTCTACAGTGTGCATGGAGAAGCCTGAATTGAGATTAAAATAAATAAAGTTCTATTAGCTTTATTATCTTTTAATTAGGTAAATTCTTTATTTTTAAAATAGTGCCTCTTTGAATCAATGTTTTAAGTGCCTATGTGATAGTTACTGTGAGCAACAATAAGGTACACTATAGAGTGTCTGATTAGCCTTTTATTTTACAGAGTAAGAGGCAGAGAAGACCAATATCATATTTTCTATCAGGCTTCTACAGAAAGGTAGAAGACAATCTGATGATGATGATGAAGGCGATGCTGACCATGATAAGTATAGACCCGAGCACAAAATAAAACCTTTTATTTTAGTTTAGTGCTGCACACTGTGTGCTATATTGGTTCCACGACATTTAAAAAATTGAATCTTTGCCAAAACCGGTTTGGCTCAGTGGATAGAGCATTGGCCTGTGGATTGAAAGGTCCCAGGTTCGATTCCAGTCAAGGGTATGCATCTTGGTTGAGGGCACTTCCCCAGTGGGGGGGGGAGGGGGAGTGTTGGAGGCGGCTGATGGATGTCTCAATCTCATCGATGTTTCTAGCTCTCTGTCCTTCTCCTTTCCTTTCTGTGGAAAATCAATAAAAGATATTTTAAAAAATCTAATCTATAATAATAAAAGCATAATGTGCTAATTAGACAGGACATCCAGACAGACAACCTTCCAGACAAAGCTGCAGTGAGCAGAGGCCGAGCCCCTTGCATGAAATTCATGTAAGGCATTGGGCCTCTGGTGTTAAATAACAAGTAGGGTATGGAAGTTCAGAAAATAATGGCATTAATAAAAAATAAAATTCACTCTGTAGTTTCTGTTTACTTTCTCTATAAACCTAAAACATTAAAAATTACAACAGTATTAGACTCACCATTAGGTCTTACATTCAATTAATTAAGAAAAAATGTATTACTGATTTAAAATTTTTAATGCAAAGGCCTTATTACTAGCTGCGAATATATTAAGCTACGCAAAATAAATAGTAAACTTAGAGGAAGATTTTAAGAAAATCTTCTTTAAATGTCATGTGTAAGTAGATTGATGTATATTTAGCATATTTTAATAAGGGATATTAACAAATTAACCTGTCAGACAGCCAGATGGCATTAATGAAGCTTTCTTATTCTAAGAACTTTAAGGCCCATGAACTATATTTGTCTAAAGTAAGCTAAGCAAACCTTTTAGAAAACTTAAATGACTTATCTCAGTCTAGGAGGGATGTGAGAAAGTCTTGATATAGATTTTTTGAAACATTTGAACTTCTCTATCTGCTTTTGTCAAGTGTTTTTGCATAACCTTTGTGAGAATACATAAGCAATGTGTAACCATAAAAGACATCTACATGATTGACAGGCCAAAAGCTATCTGACATTTTACTTTATTAATGTCTGTATTTTGACTTTTGTACAACGGGAATGCAGTATTCATTCAAAAATCGATTAATGGCAAATAAATTAAGATACAGAAAATAAATTAAGATACAGAACAGACTTCTGATGCTGCAGTTGTATGTGACTTCTCTAAATTAAGGATGCTAGAGGCAGAGCTATGGGCAGAACTGTGTGGAAAAGATTTTCTGATTCCAAGATCAGAATTTTTTCATGATATTACATTCATATTTTTAAAAACTTCTCCAGGGATGACAGAAGTAATTTAGGTAAAGGAATTGTATATTAATGGGAACACTTTTACATCTTAAATAGATGTGAAAAAGCAGATTGTATTCTTCCAGAAGATAACCAAAGAACCGCAAAGCCCTGTTCAGCAGAAACTTATTGATTTGTCAAGTGAAACCTAACACCACGCGCACTGTGCATTGATTTTTCAGAAGAATGCTTTGAAATGCATCCACACAGTTCCCCCTGCTGAGACTGTAGACTTGCCTGTAAAATCAGCACATTGTTTTGAATAAAGCTCCGCTGAGAGCCAATTAGGTTTAAAATTTGGGTTAAAATGAATGACCGGGAATCCATATTACACGATGTTAACAAGCATTAACTTGAAGTCATTAACTAGCATTTTACAACCTGAATGAATCACAGCTTGGGGACTGCCCATCTTTAATGCTAAGAAGTTCACATTCCTCTTGCTAAAACATGCCCCCTGCTAGGATGTCTTTGCAAACTAAAATGTTTAAAACCTGCAAAAGGTCAGTGGAGTTTCTAGTCTGTTACCTTTAAGTCTGTGTATACACAATAGTTTGCAAGATTGAAAAGGCACCTGTCAATTTTAGATAAAGAACAAATTGAAAATAACTGAGACATTACTCTAGTTTATCCTATATTGCCTTTAGTGGTTGGCAAACTCATTAGTCAACAGACCCAAATATCAACAGTACAACTATTGAAATTTCTTTTGAGAGCCAAATTTTTTAAATTTAAACTTCTAACTCCACTTCTTCAAAACAGACTAGTGGTATTTTGTGGAAGAGCCACACTCAAGGAGCCAAAGAGCCGCATCTGGCTCGAGAGCCGCGGTTTGCCAACCACTGGCCTAAGGGAATGATATCGCCAAGGTATTTTTATTTTTTTCTAGCAAGCTCTTCAAATGACCATGGTAAGTTAAGTCATTGCCTGTATGGCTAACTCTATAATAACAATGCTTTACATTGAATGATGGTGTAAGCATCATACAGGTAATATTTTTAAGATTTCAAACGAAAATATTTTTACCTGCTATATTTCCAAGATCTTAATTGTTACCAACCCAACCAATGCCACGGTAGAATGAGCTTTATCTCAGGGGGTCCATTTGTGTGAGGAAAACTTAGCTTCCCTCAGACAGAGTGCTTGGGAAAAGGGGGGAAAGAAAAACTCCTTAGAAAGGAGAAATAGCCAGGTATTTATTTATTCAAGGTACCTTTTAAACCAGAAGACATCTTGTAATATCCCAAACTCACCACTAGAGGGAATAGAGATGAATGAGATTAGCTTAATTTCAATAATTAAAGAAAATAACATCATTTTTGCATTTCATATGTATAGTGTGCAAAGTTTAAATCTACCATATGTGTTTTGAAACATACAAAAATATTTTCAAAAACACAGGCATTATGGGAAGGGATAAGTTAAGGGATCTTGGATTGTCCAGGTGAGTCCAATACAATCAATCAGAAGGCTCCTTATTAGAGAGAGGCAGTAAACTCAGAGCCAGTACAGGGTGATGTGACCCTGAAGCAAAAGGTTAGAGGGATGCAAGCAAGGGGCCAAGAGTGAAGGAATGCTGGAAACTCCTAGAAGCTGAAAAAAACAAGCAAATAGGTACTCCCTCAGAGTCTCCAGATTGAACCAGCCTTGATGACACTCAGTGACAGTGATTTGGACTTTTGACCTCTACAATATCTGATGGACAATAAATTCATATTGTTTCAAAATATTAAACTTGCCAACAAGTGCACTGAACATACATTTTAGTGAAGCTACTTATTCACTTACTTAAACCTTTTATTTAATAAATAAAATCCATTTAGGGTTAATAAGAGATCAATAAAAATGCCTGGCTGGAATGTCTTAGTAGTTGAACATTGACCAATGAACCAGGAAGTCATGGTTTGATTCCTGGTCAGGGCACAAGCCCAGGTTGCCGGCTCAATCCCCAGTGTGGAGTATGCAGACCACCAGTCAATTATTCTCTCTCATCATTGATGTTTCTATCCCTCTCTATCCTCCGACCCTGAAATCAATATACCACATATAAGTATATATTTTTTAAAGAAAAAGACAATAGCCTTGCTCAGAGTTAGAAATGGTAAAAACAGATGCAGAAGGAGATCTGTGAAGTATGTGAGAAGGTGGATGCAAGAACAAGATAGATTCTTAGATTATTTGATCTATCTCCCTCGCTTAGGAAAAAATAAACTGGCCCAGATAAAAAAATACATGTTACCTAATTCACATAGCAAATATGCTGCAGAAATATTATTAATCAGGACTCTTATTCTATAACCAATGATCATACTACATACCAATTGAGAACTTGAGAAAAGAATTTCCTAATTTATTAACAAGTAAGGGGGAATGTCATTCAAAGAAACTGAGACAAAAAAAGAACTCCTATGTGGATTTACTCAATTAAACAAAATGTGAATTAAATTATTTCTCTGTGCCAGACACATTGCTGGCAATATAGAAATAAACAGGACTTCTTTGGAAGGAGACATATCTATAAACTTCTATACATATATGGGTATTCTAACTTGACTTTAAATTGTGTCAATAGCTGAATTTCTCAAAATATCTGGCATATCAGTAAAAAGACCACATGGAATTATTTGAATAAACAGGAACAAGGAGAATTTGGGGGAAAAGTTGCAAAATATCGTAAAGGAAAAGGGAGTCAGAGAAAATGTTGGTCGAAGAATAATGCCATTAACTTTTTAAAAAAATATATTTTATTGATTTTTTACAGAGAGGAAGGGAGAGGGATAGAGAATTAGAAACATCAATGAGAGAGACATCGATCAGCTGCCTCCTTCACCCTCCCCACTGGGGATGTGCCTGCAACCAAGATACATGCCCCTGACCGGAATTGAACCTGGGACTCTTTAGCCCACAGGCCGACGCTCTATCCACTGAGCCAAACTGGTTAACTTTCACAGCATCGTGGCCATCCTATCATATGCATTCCAATCAGGTCTAATGATACAATATGATAGGGAAAATTATCTCAAATAAAAAGTAACTAATATGTTTCTAGATGTTTTGTTCAACATGATGAGACAAGTCAAAACTGTCAACCCTGAGACACCAGGAAGAAGGCATCCATGTTCCCCAATGTCGCGCACACACACTGGGTATTCAGCACATGGGGGTTCACAGTAAGCACGGAGCTCTGGCAGCATCCCGGCTGGGAGGCAGAGGGCACCGTTACTCAGCAGTGGTGCCCTGGGCAGCTAGCTGGGGGAACGCAGGCAGTGATGTGGAAAGAGCCTGCAGCTGCTCAGATACAGGTATTCATCCAATAGGACCAGAACAGGAAAAGAAGAAAATAACAAAGCTGCTCAGTGGCGAAAGTCATGGAGATCCTCAAACACTTTGGAAGCATTTAAAAGGCTAGAGCACACCCAGCCGGTGTGGCTCAGTGGTTGAATATCTACCAATGAAGCAGAAGGTCACAGTTCAATTCCCAGTCAGGGCACATGCCTGGGTTACAGGCTCAATCACCAACAGGGGGCATGCAGGAGGCAGCCGAACAAGTAATGTTTCTAACTCCCTCACCCTTCCTCTCTGAAATCAATAAAATTATATATTTTTTAAAAAGGCTAGAGAAGCTGCATTAGTGGATGGAAAGCAATGCAAAGAAACTCTATTTATTAAAGTCAGCATGCCTCTAAATATCTCTCACAGGTAGTATGATCTAGGAAAACATGGGTTTCATATATGCAGATAGCTAGAAAGATATAAACAGATAAATAATAGAGTGTAATGCATGCTGCAATAGGAAATTATACAAGGTATATAAAATGTCTACATATACATAGTCACCCAAGTGGCTGAATGTGGGTCATAATAACCTGTGCATTTTATGTTTTAAACAATTTCTTCTTGCATTTTCCCAAAAAGCACATTCCACAAATGGAACTCAGCCTCTCTACCTACAGCAAGAATAATAGAAAATTAAAATTTTATAAAGGCATGTGGCCCGTATCAAATCATTATGACTTTACCTATAATAAAGGGTCTATTAATATGGATGAGTTAAAAATGATCTAGTTAATCAGTTTGAGACATGATGAAAATCCATCCAAGCAGAAAAAGAACTAAAAGTCTATACTTTCAAAAGCCAAGAACAATTAAATCCTCGCAAGGAAAATGTCCAAGGGAGTTTCACAATTGTGGGCAAGTGAAGATGAGGAGACTCAAACATATTGTTCAGTTAATTCCCTGCCATCAGAAGATTGGGGTGAAGCTGTAAGCATGCTCTTTCTTCCCCTAAGGGACAAAAGCTTTTTTTTTTATTAAGGTATTACATATGTGTCCTTATACCCTCATTGTCCCACAACCCCCTAACTCTCCACTCATGCCCTTCCCCCCCTGGTGTTTGTGTCCATTGGTTAAGTTTATATGCATGCATATAAGTCCTTCGGTTGATCTCTCCCTCTCATCCCCACCCTCTCCTACTTTCCCTCTGAGGTCTGATGGTATGATCCATGCTTCTCTATCTCTGGATCTGTTTTGTTTCCTCCAGATCTCCAAAGGGTGAGGCAATTGTATTTAACACAAGGGCAATCATATTGCTTCATGCCTGTGGAAACCAAACATTGTTGTCACTAAATGGATGTAAACAGGAGGCCAGAAGGCTGGTTAACCTTAACTGTTCTGAAAGGTCAGAGCTAATTACTCACTGTTTAGATAAAAACATTGTTGGCTGAAGCAGCCTCTACCTATTTGTTTCATGTTAATTTCTGTTTTGTTATTTCCTGCCTAAAGGCTAGGGGTGTGTCCCAAAGCCTTAATAAAAGGGAGAAAAAGGCCAGAGCAAGTGGCAATCCTTTCCACTAGAGGAAGGCTCCCGCCTGGTCCCCCAATATCGCCAAATTAATATTTTCTAGTCTCTCAGTTCGTTTGCGTGCAGCCTCCTTCAGAACCTGAACCCTGAACCGGGAACCCTGAACCATGCAGGACATGGAAAGGGGCTCCCACACATGCCTTGAGGGATTTTTGTAGATATGTTAGATTATTTTTATTTTTTATTTTTTATACGTCTTTAATGATTTTTAGAAAGAAAAGAAGAGAGAGGGATAGAGAGACAGAAACCAATGAGAGATGAACTTCATTGATGTGTTCTGACTGGGAATCCAACCGTTGACCTCTTGGTTCCTGGGTTAAGGCTCAACCACTGAGCAACACTGGCCAGGCTAAGTTAGATTATTTTTAATACTGCTTTTTATGATCCATTAGTGGATTTTGAAATCAATTTGATGTTGCAATCTGTGTATAAGGAAACAGATGGGACCAGACTAGAATCGGTGCTATCACAGCACCTCTGACCTAAGAAGGGGGCTTTGTAAAATTTTTGTGTCATTTCTCTGAGTGTATGCATTGGTACTCAATCAGTGTTCAATGCATTTCGCATAGTACATCATGGTGAAATAGTATTTAAATACATTGAATGAAGTGATGAGGCTTATATTCTCATATTTTTCCCACAGAACAAGAGTTCCTACAGATTCAACACAGTTGACAGAGGTTGTCGTGTGGAAGTAATTTTATAAGATCCCACTCCACAGAATGTAGCACTTTGGTCTTTTGCACAATTTCTGCAAAGCTCTTAACAAGGCATGTAATGTGGTAGTACCCCATTCCAAATATTCTTATCTGCACAAAGGCTGCCTCTGCTAATCCTCTAGACTAGCTTCAGTTTTTATTACATCTCTGTTTGCTAAAAGGTGGTAATTCTGGTTGGTATCTCACCCCAACTTTCTCATACCATTTTCCTCAATGTATTATTGCTTCTTGTTTTGATAGCATCAAACAATCATCTTCAACCCACATATGACACAAGAATGTAGTTCATGTTCTATAATAATAGGGTTTGAAAATCATTAAACATCAATCAATGTAAGTATAGTATGCCTAGCGCTGAGATATGTGTTATAAGATATAACAACTACTTCATGTTTCACTGTCAGGAAATATACAATCTAGAAGATGAAGGAAAAGATAAAAAAGAGCTTCAAGGAATATAAGACATTATGTAATTAAGGACTAAATTGTGTGGATTGAACAGATAATAATAAGGGAAGAAATTGATGTACAAAGACTAGAATAGTCCAGGGATATTTTGGGATGTTTTCAAAACTAAGAGTCCCTCAGGAATATTTCAAGGCGAGTTAGTTGATTTTTCCTTCTTCCGGGAGGCCTGGGGATAATTGGACAGATGAAGAGTTTTGGTGACATGAAAATTAGAAGGATGATGAATATCCTAGAGCAGTGGTTCTCAACCTGTGGGTCGCGACCCCTTTGGGGGTCAAAAGACCCTTTCACAGGGGTCGCCTAAGACCATCGGAAAACACGTATTTCCCATGGTGTTAGGAACCAACACACCACTCCCTGGTGTAGCAAAATGTAGCAATGTAGTTTGCTGTTGTTATATGAAGACTATTGCCCATGCTATACCATGATTTAAGAAAAAATCTCATTTATTTGTAATTAGAAATAAATATTTCACAATATATAATTACATATTGTTTTTGTGATTAATCACTATGCTTTAATTATGTTCAATTTGTAACAATGAAAATACATCCTGCCTATCAGATATTTACATTACAGTTCATAACAGTAGCAAAATTACAGTTATAAAGTAGCAACAGAAATCATTTTATGGTTGGGGGTCACCAGCACATGAGGAGCTGTATTAAAGGGTCTCGGCATTAGGAAGGTTGAAAACCACTGTCCTAGAGCATGGGAGACCTGTGAAGGCATTACTGGCTGAGATTCACCCTGGCAGAGCCCTGAGAATGCAGGGGAGCACCTGAGGGGCTTCAGGAGGGTGGGAGGCCTTGGAACATGAAGGTGAGTGTGTTAAAGATAATCCGATGCTTTTGAAATCTTTCCCAAACCAACACTAAAGCAAAAAGAGGAGAAAGGGCGTAAGTTAAGAAGGTGGGAGGGGCGGGAGGAACTGTTTGCTGAGAGAGAATGCTACAGATTGCTTCCAAAGATTCTCAGTGTTCTGCCCTACTTGTGTGGTTCTGCAAGCCTGAGGGGGCCAGCGAAGGATGAAGAAAAGACAGGCAAAGAGAATAAGCTGGGTCTGGGTGGATCTTCTGTGCCTGGCTGAGACCACAGAACAGATCCAGACTGCAAGCTGAGCCTTTATTTTATAGTCAGAGCTAAACAAGGTTACTTACAATGTTCTTATAAGTTTCACTTGTTTTGGCAGCACTTGCTGCACTTCCCACAGCCCATCAGCCACCCAGGAAAGATCTAGGGAGCAGTCACAAGATCAAGCTTAATTATAATAAGAAGGCTGTGCCCTCTAAGCTGGGACTTGTTTGCGGCTTTGCCAGCAGATCAGTCTTAACCCTATAACCGGTCCCTCCCTACAATTAGTGACATTTCTGTTCTTAGCTAAAAGCTACATAGAGTTTATATACTTGGAAAGACTATTCCTCTTGATCAGAAACTGCTTAGCCAAAGGAAGAAAAAGGGCACAAAGATAAAAGGACCTTTCTTCTTTCTCCTTTTTAATTGACTTTTCACATGTGTAAAGAAGAGGTCTAATAACTCAATAAAATCTGGCTTAGTCTTCTGCTAACTCTTGCCGTCTATGAGGAATTGATTTCAGTAATTAAGAGACTGGATACACAATTGGTGAGAAATGAGTTGTTGAAGTGCAGAGGTAAGCAAAACAGGGTGATTTCTCCACATCATGTTGTCAGTGATGTCCGGGCTTTGTCTCCATTTTTCTCTGCCACCTTTAACGGGTGGCTTGTGTTCGCACATGCGCCATGGTGAAATACTGCTATGGGAGCTCCAGGAGTCATGTTGAAGCATCCATCTTATATAAAAACTGCTGTTTGAAATTTTAACCTTGCTATTGGCTTCTATAAATTCTTGCTTGCTTAAATAATAAGGAAAATGAGACTATTCTCACTTCAGAGAGGCTATTAAGCCTTCCCTAGACAAAATTATCAGTGCTGGCACCAGGCCAGGCCTTTGGTTGAGGTCTCAAGGCCTCAGCACATAGGGGCCCTTTAAGAACTTGCAAAGGGGCGGGAAACATCCCATATTTGGGAGACAAAGAAGGTAAAAACATATAAATACGGAAAATTTCTGCATGTTGGGGCCCAGAATTTGAGAAACATTTTCCTCTGTACCCTCGCATATTAAATGTCACTCCAAACTCTCAGAGCATGGTTTGGTTATCCTGATTTTCTGTAACAATATTACTATTCCAAGTGGGACAGTGGAAA
>PVJN01025738.1:0-29720 GCA_004026805.1 Lasiurus borealis | reverse complement strand
CTATAAACCTAAACCTAGCTGTAACCATAACCCTAACCCTAACCCTGACCCTAAACCTAACCTTAGCTGTAAACCTAACCCTAAACCTAATCCTAACCCTAGCTCTAACCCTAATGCTGAACCTAAACCTAACCCTAACCCTAGATCTAACCCTAACCTAAACCCTGACCCTAAACCTAAACGTAGTTCTAAACCTAACTCTATACCTAATCCTAACCCTAGATTTAACCCTAACCCTAAACCTAAACCTAACCCTAATCCTTACTCTAACCCTAACCCTAACCCTAATCCTAACCCTAGCTCTAACCCTAATCCTAACCCGAACCTGAACCCTAGCTCTAACCCTAACCCTAACCCTAACCCTAGCTCTAACCCTAAACTTATCTCTAACCCTAGCTCTAACCCTAACCGTAACCCTAACCCTAACTCTAAGCCAACCAGTCCCGAACCCGAACCCTAGCTCTAACCCTAAACCTAACCCTAACCATAGCTCTAACCCTAATCCGAACCCTAACCCTAACCCTAGCTCTAACCCTAACCCTAACCCTAACCCTAGACATAGCCCATAGCCTAGCCCTAGCACTCACTGAAACCCTAACACTAATCCTACCCTAACTCTATTCCTAACCCTAATCCTAGCTCTCACCCTAACCTTATCCCTAACCCTAGCTTTAACCTTAACCCTAACCCTAGCTTTAACCCTAACCCTAAACCTAACCATAACCCTAACTCTAGCTCTAACCCTAACCTTAACCCTAGCTCTAACCCTAACCCTAACCCTAAGCCTAGCTCTAACCCTAACCCTAAACCTAACGCTAACCCTAACCATTACTTGAACCCTAATCCCAGCCATAAATCTAACCCTAGCCCAGGCCTTAACCGTAATCCTAAACTGTCATAACAACCTTATGTAATTAACTTTGTATGGTATCTGATGCATGATAATCAAGGCTTAAGCTGTGAGTAATCTTTAGAAATCGACTCTAATTTACATTAAATTGAAAATGTAAATGGCCTGCAACTCACTTATCAGGTGTCTGACCAAGATATAACAGTGACAAAGCACTTTCCTTGAGATATGAAAGTTATTAGAGCATGTATTCAAACTGTTTGAGGCGCCTTCCTATATATTTGCCTCGTCATTCCTTGTGTATACTCAACCTTTGATTCCTTTTGTCCAGGGATTCCAGCTGCTTACTCGTGACTTACAAGTATGTACCCTAACCCTAGTCCTGTCCCTAACCTTTAGATTAATAGGAGTGGTTCTCAGATGTATATTATTATTGCTTTGAACTCTAGTTTATCATTTTGATTTCTTCTAGTTGTGAATACTTTAGAGTTATAGCAGCTGTAGCAAAATTTGCTTATGTTTCACCAACATCTTTCTGAAAATGCCACCTCATTCCCACTGAGTAATGAAAATATACAGTATCAAACTCACTACTCTATTCTTTGAACACATTTGCCCAGCGGTTCCACAGTGTCCTTCAGATCTTAAGAATCTAAGAACATGTATTCCTTCTATTTCAGGCACCTTCCTACATATTTTTCCAGACGTTTATTGGGAATTGTCAGTGTTATTCACTTTGATCAGTGGTTAAAGCTCATTCTTCTGTGAATCTCAGGTATTTATACAACCTTTTCCTAAAGCTAAATGCTCTATAAATGTAAAGTATTTCCTATGTAAAGACAATACTACTTTTCACAGCTCTTGAAGTACATAATTCTTGGTTTTCCAACACTGCACGAGAGGGATTCAGATTCATCCATCATACTGCCAGTGTTTCAATCACAATCCTAAAGTGTCACTGCTCTGTTATTATGCTTGAGAGATGTTTACATTTTCAAACATTAGGTGAGAACTATGAAAATGAGAGGTATGGTTCAAGCAACCTGTTGTTAACTTGATCCTTCAGACTGTCTTGTAATGTAGGCAACATCTAAGTCAGGTCTCTACACTTTTAACATTGTATTTCAGGGAAGGCAAAATTGTCCTCTTAGGTAGATGAAAGCTCCCTGAAACTAGTGTTTCTAGTGTTTGGAAGACTGTCCTAAATGTTTACCTCCTCTGTCAATGTTAATTCAGTCTTTAATTCTCTTTTGTACAGTGAATCCAGCACATTCTTTTTGAATTCTAAATGTACCTACACCCTAATCCTAAACTTAGCCGAAACTGGAGCTTTAACCCTAGCCCTAGTCCTGACAAAAACCAGAGTTCTAGCACTGTCACTACACCAAGCTCTATTTCAAACAATAAACCTAAGACAAACTCTGAGCATTACCGTAAATCTCAATTAAAATCTGACACTATTACAAACCCTATCTCTTACCATGACCATACCCTATCCCTAAACCTAATGCTAACCTTAGCACTAACAGTAACCGTAACCCTAGTCATAGCCCAAACCCTAGCCGTAACCCTAACCCTAACCCTAGACATAACTGTACAATAGCCCTAGCCCTCACACAAATCCTAACCCTAATTAAAACCAAAAACGTCGCACTAGCCTTAAACCCAATCCTAACCCTAACCCTAGCCCTAGCCCTAACCCTACCCCTCACCCTAGTCCTAGCTCTAACTCTGTAGCTGACACAAAACCTAACGCCAACCATTCCTAGCCCAAACTTTGCCCTACCCCTAACCCTGGCACTAACACTAATTGAAGCCATAACTGTAAACACACACTAACCCCAACCATAAATTCTCAACAGCTGTGTGTTCTTAACATTTGAAAGTGAGCCTTATGAAAATCCAGATTTAAGGCCTTACTCATCTTCTTTTAAAACCCAATCTAATTTACACTAAAATGTAAATGTAACTGCTCTCTAATTCCCTTCCCAAGTGTTTCATCAATATTACCCGTTGACTAAAGTTTCCTTCAGATATGAAACGTCTTTGAGCATGTATTTCAACACTTTGAGGCGCCTTCCTATATATTTCCCTAGTCTTTCCTTGTGTATACTCAACCATTGATTCCTTTTGTACAGTGATTCCAGCTCCTTACTCGTGACTTTCAAGTTTCTACCCTGACCCTAGTCCTGTCAGTAGCGTTTAGATTAATAGAACTGCTCTTGGGTGGATATTATTACTGCTTTGAACTCTAGTTTATCATTTTGATTCCTTATAATTGTGAATACTTTTAGAGTTATGGCAGCTGTAGCAAAATGAACTTAAGTTTCACCAACATCCCTCTGAAAATGCCACCACATTCCCACTCAGTAATAAAAATATACAGTATCACACTCACTTCTCTGCTCTTTGAACACATTTACCCAGTGGTTCCACAGTGGCCTTCGGATCTCAATAATCTGAGAACGTGTATTCTTTCTGTTTCAGGCACCTTCCTGCATATTTTTCCAGACTTTTATTGGGAATTGTCACTGTTACTTTCTTTGATCAGTAGTTCAAGCTCATTCATTTTTGAATCTCAGGTATTTATATGACCTTTTCCCAAAGCTAAGTGCTCTATAAATGTAAAGTATTTCCAATTTAAAGACTATACTACTTTTCACAGCTCTTGAATTACATAATTTGTGGTTTTTCAACACTGCACCACAGACATTCAGACTCATCCATCATACTGCCAGTGTTTCAGTCACATTCTTAAAATATCACTCCTCTGTACTTATGCTTGCGAGATGCTTAAAATTTCAAACATTAGGTGAGAACTATGAAAATGAGAGTTATGGATTAAGCAAACTTTTGTTAACATGGTCACTCAGACTGTCTTGTAATGTAGGCAGCTACCGAATCAGGTCTCTACTCTTTTAACATTGTATTTCTGGGAAGGCAAAATTGTCCTTCTTAGGTAGGTGAAGGCTCCCTAAAACTGGTGTTCCTAGTGTTTGAAGGACTGTCCTAAATGTTTACCTCCTCAATCAATGTTAATTCAGTCTTTAAGTCTCTTTTGTACAGTGAATCCAGCACATTCTTTGTGAATTCTAACTGTTTACACCCTAATCCTAAACTTAGCCGAAACCGGAGCTTTAACCCTAGCCCTAGTCCTTAGAAAAAACAGAGTTCTAGCACTGTCACTACACCAAGCTCTATTCCAAACAATAAACCTAACACAAACTCTAAGCATTACCGTAAATCTCATTTGAAATCTGACACTATTACAAACCCTATCCCTTACATGACCATACCCTATCCCTAAACCTAATGCTAACCTTAGCACTAACACTAACCCTAACCCTAGTCATAGCCCAGACCCTAGCCGTAACCCTAACCCTAACCCTAGACATAGCCCATACACTAGCCCTAGCTCTCCCACAAATCCTAACCCTAATATTCTCCTAAACGTCGCACTAGCCCTAACCCCAATCCTAACCCTAACCCTAGCCCTAGCCCTAGCCCTACCCCTAACCCTAGCCCTAGCTCTAACCCTAAACCTGACACTAAACCTAACTCCAACACAGTCCTAGCCCAAACCCTAGCCCTATCTTTAACCCTAGCACTAACACTAATTGAAGCCTTAACTGTAAACACACCCTAACCCTAACCCTAAATTGTCAGCAGCTGTGTGTTCTTTTTTTTTTTAATATATTTTATTGAATTTTTACAGAGAGGAAGGGAGAGGGATAGAAAGTTAGAAACATCGATGGGAGAGACTTCGATCAGCTTCCTCCTGCACTCCCCCTATGGGGGATGTGCCCGCAACCAGGATACATGCCCTTGACCGGAATCAAACCCCGGACCCTTCAGTCTGCAGGCCGAAGCTCTATCAACTGAGCCAAACAGGTTCGGCAGCAGTGTGTTCTTAATATTTGAAAGTAAGCCTTATGAAAATCCAGATTTAAGGCTTTACTCACCTTCTTTTAAAACCCACTCTAATTTACACTAAAATGTAAATGTAACTGCTCTCTAAATCACTTCCCAAGTGTTTCATCAATATTACCCTTTGACTAAACACTTTCCTTCAGATATGAAACGTCTTTGAGCATGTATTGCAACACTTTGAGGCGCCTTCCTATATTTTTCCCTAGTCTTTCCTTGTGTATACTCAACCATTGATTCCTTTTGTGCAGGGATTCCAGGTCCTTACTAGTGACTTTCAAGTTTCTACCCTAACCCTAGGTCTGTCCGTAGCGTTTAGATTAATAGGACTGCTTCTCAGATGGATATTATTACTGCTTTGAACTCTAGTTTATCATTTTGATTTCTTATAATTGTGAATACTTCTAGAGTTATGGCAGCTTTAGCAAAATAAACTTATGTTTCACCAACATCGCTCTGAAAATGCCACCACATTCACACTCAGTAATAAAAATATACAGTATCACACTCACTTCTCTGCTCTTTGAATACATTTACCCAGTGGCTCCAGAGTGTCCTTCAGATCTTAAGAATCTGAGAACGTGTATTCTTTTTGTTTCATGCACTTTCCCACATATTTTTCCAGACTTTTATTGGGAATTGTCAGTGTTACTCACTTTGATCAGTGGTTCAAACTCATTTATTGGTGAATATCAGGTATTTATACGAACTTTTCCCAAAGCTAAGTGCTCTTGAAATGTAAATTGTTTCCAACTTAAAGACTATACTACTTTTCACAGCTCTTGAATTACATAATTCGTTGTTTTTCAACACTGCACCACAGACATACAGATTCATCCATCATAATGCCAGTGTTTCAGTCACATTCCTAAAATTTGACTCATCTGTTCTTATGCTTGCGAGATGTTTAAAATTTCAAACATTAGGTGAGAACTATGAAAATGAGAGTTATGGTTTAAGGAACCTTTCGTTAATGTGGTCACTCAGACTGTCATGTAATGTAGGCAGCATCCAAATCAGGTCTCAACTCTTTTAACATTGTATTTCTGGGAAGGGAAAATGGTCCCTCTTATGTAGATGAAGGCGCCCTAAAACTGGTGTTCCTAGTGTTTGGAGGACTGTCCTTAATGTTTACATCCTCAATCAATGTTAATTCAGTCTTTAATTCTCTTTTATACATTGAATCTAGCACATTCTTTGTGAATTCTAAATGTACTTACACCCTAATCCTAAACTTAGCCGAAACCAGAGGTTTAACCCTAGCCCTTGTCCTGACAAAAACCAGAGTTCTAGCACTGTCACTACACCAAGCTCTATTCCAAACAATAAACCTAACACAAACTCTAAGCATTACCATAAATCTCATTTGAAATCTGACACTATTACAAACCCTATCCCTTACCATGAACATACCCTATCCCTAAACCTAATGCTAACCCTAGCACTAACACTAATTGAAGCCTTAACTCTAAACACACCCTAACCCTAACCCTAAATTGTGTGCAGTTCTGTATTCTTAACATTTTAAAATGAGCCTTTTGAAAATCCAGATTTAAGGCCTTACTCACTTTCTTTTAAAACACACTCTAATTTACTCTAAAATGTAAATGTAACTGCTCTCTAGTTCACTTCACAAGTGTTTCATCAATATTACCCTTTGACTAAACAGTTTCCTTCAGATATGAAACGTCTTTGAGCATGTATTTCAACACTTTGATGCGCCTTCCTATATATTTCTCTAGTCTTTCCTTGTGTATACTCAACCATTGATTCCTTTTGTGCAGCGATTCCAGCTCCTTACTTGAGACTTTCAAGTTTCTACCTTAACCCTAGGTCTGTCCGTAGTGTTTAGATTAATAGGACTGCTTCTCAGATGGATATTATTACTGCTTTGAACTCTAGTTTATCATTTTGATTTCTTATAATTGTGAATACTTTTAGAGTTATGGCAGCTGTAGCAAAATGAACTTATGTTTCACCAACATCGCTCTGAAAATGCCACCACATTCACACTCAGTAATAAAAATATACAGTATCACACTCACTTCTCTGCTCTTTGAACCCATTTACCCAGTGGCTCCAGAGTGTCCTTCAGATGTTAAGAATCTGAGAACGTGAATTCTTTCTGTTTCAGGCACCTTCCTGCATATTTTTCCAGACTTTTATTGGATATTTTCAGTGTTATTCACTGTGATCAGTGGTTCAAGCTCATGCATTTGTGAATCTCAGGTATTTATACGACCTTGTCCCAAAGCTAAGTGCTTTTGAAATGTAAGGTATTTCCAACTTAAAGACTATACTACTTTTCACAGCTCTTGAATTGCATAATTCCTGGTTTTTCAACACTGCACGACAGAGATTCAGATTCATCTGTCATACTACCAGTGTTTCAGTCACATTCCTAAAATTTCACTCCTGTGTTCTTATGCTTGCGAGATGTTAAAATTTCAAACATTAGGTGAGAACTATGAAAATGAGACTTATGGTTTAAGCAACGTTTTGTTAACATGGTCACTCAGACTGTCTTGTAATCTAGGCAGCATCCAAATCAGGTCTCAACTCTTTTAACATTGTATTTCTGGGAAGGCAAAATGTCCTTCTTAGGTAGGTGAAGGCTCCCTAAAACTGGTGGTCCTAGTGTTCGGACGACTGTCCTAAATGTTTACCTCCTCAATGTTAATTCAGTCTTTAAGTCTCTTTTGTACAGTGAATCCAGCACATTCTTTGTGAATTCTAAATGTTCTTACACCCTAATCCTAAACTTAGCCGAAACCGGAGCTTTAACCCTAGCCCTAGTCCTGACAAAAACCATAGTTCTATCACTGTCACTACACCAAGCTCTATTCCAAACAATAAACCTAACACAAACTCTAAGCATTACCGTAAATCTCATTTGAAATCTGACACTATTACAAACCCTATCCCTTACCATGAACATACCCTATCCCTAAACCTAATGCTAACCTTAGCACTAACACTAACCCTAACTATAGTCATATCCCAAAACCTAGCCGTAACCCTAACCCTAACCCTAGACATAGCCCATACCCTAGCCCTAGCCTTCACTCAAATCCTTACCCTAATCCTACCCTAAAACTAGCCCTAACACTAACCCATGCCCTAACCCTAATCATAAACCTAAACCTGGCACTAACACTGAACCTGATACTAACCCTATCCATAGCCTTAAACCCAACCCTTAACCTAAATCTAACCCTATACGTAGACATGACCCTAGACCTACCCCTAACCTTTAATGGAACCCAAGCCCGAACCCTAACCATTTCATAACCCTATTCTTAACCCGAACCCTAACCCTTACCATAATCCTAGCACTAACCCAAAAACTAACCCTAACCCTAACCTTAACCCTAATCCTTTCCCTAGCCCTAGCCTTAACTCTAAACATAGTCCTGCCCTGAATCTAAACATAACCCAAACCCTAACACTAATCCTAAATCTAACCCTAAACCTAGTCCTAAACCTAAACCTAGCCCTAACCCTAAATGTAACCCTAACCCAGATGCTAACCCTAACCCTAAAACTAGCCATAAAACTAACCCTAACCCTAACCCAAACCTAACCCTGACCCTAATGCTAAACCTAGCACTAATCATAACTCTGACTTTACCCCTAAACCTAACACTTACCCTAAACTTAGCCCTAACCCTAACCCTAATCCTCGTCCTAACCCGAACCCTAATCCTAACCCTAACCCTAACCCTAGCCTTAAACCTAACCCGAACCCTAACACTAAAACTAGCCATAGAACTAACGCTAGACGTAACCCTAAAACTAACCCTGACCTTAATGCTAAACCTAGCACTAATCATAATTCTGACCCTACACCTAAACCTAACACTAACCCGAAACTTAGCCCTAACCCCACCCCTATTCCTAGTCATTACCCTAACCCTAATCCTAAACCTAACCCTAACCCTAGCCCTAACCCTAACCCTAACCCTGATACTTACCCTAGCCCTAGCCCTAAGCCTAACCATAGGCCTGACCTGAACCTAACCATAACCAGTACACTAACCCCAACCCTATAGCTAAACATAGCTCTAATCATAACTCTAAGCCTAGAAGAAAAATAACACTAACCCTAAACCTCGCCCTAACCCTTACACTAGCCCTTACCCTAATTCTAAGCATAACCCTAATCCTAAACCTAACAATAAACCTAAACATAGACCTAACCCTTACGCTAACCCTAACCCTAATCCTAAACCTAGACCTAACCTAACCTTAACCCTATCCCTAACCCTGGCCCTAACCATAACCCTAACCCTTACCCTAATCCTAGCCCTAACCATAAAGGTAACCCTTACACCTAGCCCTACACTAACCCTAAACCTAGACCTAATCCTAAACCTAACCTTAACCATAACCCTAAACCTAACCCTAACCCTAACCCTAATCCTAAACCTAAACCTGGCCCTACTCCGAACCTGATCCTAACCCTAGCCCTAGCCTTAACACTGACCCTAAACGTAAATCTAATCCTATCCCAAGACATAACCCTAGACCTTTCCCTAACCCTAACCGGAACCCCAGCCCTAACCATAACCCTTACCATAACCCTAATCTTAAACCTAACCCTAACCTTAACCCTAGCACTAAACCTAAAACTAGCCCTAACCCTAAACCTTACCCAGATCCTTATACTAGCCCTAGCCTTAACTCTAATCATAGTCCTGCCCTGAATCTAAACATAACCCCAGCCCTAACCCTAAATCTAACCCTAAACCCAGTCTTAAACCTAAACCTAGCCCTAACCCTAAACATAACCCTAACCCAGATGCTAACCCTAAACCTAACACTAACCTAAACCTAAACCTAGCCATAAAACTAACCCTAGCCTTAACCCTAAACTTAACCCTGACCCTTATGCTAAAACTAGCATTAATCATAACTCTGACCCTACCCCTAAACCTAACACTAACCCTAAACTTAGCATTAACTCTAACCCTAATCCTAGTCCTAATCCTAACCCTAATTCTAACCCTAACCCTAAACCTAGTCTTACCCAAACCCTAACCGTGATCCTTACCCTAGCCCTAGCCCTAATCCTAACCATAGGCCTGGCCTGACCCTAACCATAACCAGTACCTAACGGTAACCCTATCGCTAAATATAGCCCTAATCATAACTCTAACCCTAGCCTAAACTTAAGACTAACACTAAACCTAGCAATAACCCTAACCGTAACCCTGATCCTTACCTTATCCCTACTCCAAACCCAAAAAATAGTCTTGGCCTAAACCTAACCATAACCAGAACCCTAAAACTAACCCTAAGGCTTACCCTTACCCAAACCCTAATGCTAACCCAGCCCTAATCTAAACTCTAACCCTAGTTCTAAATGAAACACTAACCCTAAACCTAGCTCTAACCCTAACACTAGCCCTAACCTAAACCTAAATCTAGCTCTAACTCTAACCCTTATCCTAAACCAAACCCTAACCCTAGCCCTAACACTGGCCTTTACCCTTAACCTGATCCAAAACCTAGCCCTAGCCATAAACCTAACCCGAAATTTAACTCTAACCCTAGACATAGACCTAATTCTAGTCCTAGCCCTAACCCTAACCCTAACACTAACTCTAACCTTAAACATTACCATAACCCTAACCCAGGCCCTAGCCCCAATCCTAGCACTAACCCTAACTTTAACCCTTACCCTAACCCTAACCCTAAGCCCAAACCTATCCCAAGCCATACACCTAAGCCTAAAGCTAAACCTAGCCCTAACCCTAACCCTAAGCCCAAACCTATCCCAAGCCATACACCTAAGCCTAAAGCTAAACCTAGCCCTAACCCTAAACCTAACACTGATCCTGACCCTAGCCCTAGACCTGACCCAACCATAGTTCTGTCCTGAATAACCATAACCCAAACCCTAACATTAACCAAAGCCCTGACCCTAAACCTAACATTAAACCTAGACCTAAAACTAAACCTAGCCCTAACCCTAAACATAACCCTAACCCTAATGCTAACACTAGCCCTAAACCTAACCCTAACACTAAACCTAGCCCTAAAACTAAACTTAGCCCTAACACCAAATATAACACTAACCTCAATGCTAACCCTAGCCCTAACCCTAAACATAGACATAAAACTAACCCTAGCCCTAATCCTAACTCTTACCCTAGCCCTAAACCTAACACTAACCATAAACTTATCCCTAACACTAACCCTAGCCCTAACCCTAACGTTACCCCTAATCCTAGTCCTAACCCTAAACATAACCCTAACACCTAGCCCTAACATTAACCCATAACCTAGACCTAACCCTAAACCTGATCTTAATCCTAACCCTAACCCTAATCCTAGTCCTAATCCTAACCCTAACCCTAACCCTAACCCTAAACCTAGCACTAACTGAAACCCTAACCCTGATCCTTACCCTAGCCTTAGCCCTAAACATAACCATAGGCCTGGCCTGAACCTAATCATAACCAGTAGACTAACCCTAACCCTATCTCTAAACATAGCCCTAATCGTAACTCTAACACTAGCCTAAACCTAACACTAACCCCAAACCTAGCCCTAACCCTAACACTAGCCCTAACCCTAACTCTAACACTAACCCTAATCCTAAACCTGACAATAAACCTAAACCTAGACCTAACGCTAACCTTCTCCCTAAACCTAACACTAACTATAATCCTAGCCCCAACTCTAACA
Organism: Lasiurus borealis; assembly: GCA_004026805.1. NCBI lineage: Eukaryota > Metazoa > Chordata > Mammalia > Chiroptera > Vespertilionidae > Lasiurus > Lasiurus borealis. The sequence continues at coordinate 18,250 of PVJN01025738.1, read as the reverse complement.
CTAGCCCTAACCTTAAACCTAAACTTAGCTCTAACCCTAACTCTTACCCTAACCAGATCCCTAACTCTAGCGCTAACAATAAAACAAACCCTAACTCTGGCCCTAACCTTAAAGTTAGACCTAACCCTAACCCTAATCCTGATCCTTATCCTATCCCTAGCTGTAACGCTAACCATAGTGCGGGCCTAATCTAAGAATAATCAGAAACCTAACCCTAACCCCAACCTTAATGCTAACCATAGCCCTAATCCTAACTCTAAACCTAGGCCTAAACCTTACACTAACCCTAAACCTAGCCCTTACCCTAACCAGAGTCCTGGCCTGAATCTAACCATAACAGGAACCCTAATGCTAACAGTAGTCCTAACCCTAGCACTACCCCTAAACCTAGCCCTAAAACTAAACCTAGTCGTAACCCTAAACATAAACATAACCCTAACCTTAACCCTAGGCATAAAACTAACCCGAACCCTAACCAGAACCCTAAACCTAAACCTGACCCTAAAGCTAAACCTAGTACTAATCATAACTCTAATCATACCCCTAAACCTAATACTAACCCTAAACTTAGCCCTAACCCTACCTCTAATTCTAGCCATAACCCTAAGCCTAATCCTAACCCTAAGCCTAAACCTAGCCCTAAACCTAACCCTAACCCTAACCCTGATCCTTACCCTAGCTCTAGCCCTAACCATAACCATAGACCTGTCCTGATCCTAAGCATAACCAGTAAAATAACCCTAACCCTATCGGTAAACATAGCTCTAATCATAACTCTAACCCTAGCCTAAACCTAACACTAACCCTAAACCTATCCCAAACCCTAACACTAGCCCTAACCCTAATTTTAAACCTAACCCTAATCCTAAACCTGACAATAAACCTAAACCTAGACCTAACCCCAACCCTAGCCCTAACCCTAATCCCAAATCTAAACCTAACCCTAACCTTAACCCTATCCCTAACTCTGGCTCTAATCCTAACCCTAACCCTAATCCTAGCCCTAATGCTAACCGTAAGCCTAACACCTAGCCCTACACTAACCCTAAATCTAGACCTAACCCTAAACCTAACCTTAACCCTAACCCTAAACTTCACCCTAACCCTAACCCTAAGACGTCCCCTAAACCTAATCCTAAACCTAAACCTAGCCCTAACACTGAACTTGATCCTAACCCTAGCAGTAGCCTTAACACTAACCCTAAACTTAAATCTAACCCTATCCCTAGACATAAACCTAGACCTTGCCCTAACCCTAACCGGAACCCAGCAGTAACCATAACCCTTACCCTAACCCTAATCTTAACCCTAACCCTAACCCTAACCGTAACCCTAGCACTAACCCTAAAAATAGCCCTAATCCTAGTCCTAACCCTGATTCTTACGCTAGCCCAAGTCCTAACCCAAACCATAGTCCTGGCCTGAACCTAACCATAACCGGAACCCTAAACCAAACCCTAATGCTTACCCTTACCTGAACCCTAATGCTAACCCAAGCCCTAATTTTAACTCTAACCCTAGCCCTCAACGAAACACTAACCCTAAACTTAGCCCTAACTCTAACACTAAACCTGGTCCTTACCCTAGCCCTAGCCTTAACTCTAACCATAGTCCTACCCTGAATCTAAACATAACCCAAACGCTAACACTAACCCTAGCCCTAACCCTAAATCTAACCCTAAATCTTGTCCTAAACCTAAACCTAGCCCTAAGACTAAACATAACCCTAACCCTCATGCTAACCCTAACCCTAATCCTAAACCTAAACTTAAACCTAGCCAAAAACTAACCCTAGCCCTAACCCTAAACCTAACCCTGACCCTAATTCTAAACCTAGCACTAATCATAACTCTGACCCTACCCCTAAACCTAACACTAACCCTAAACTTAGCCCTAACCCTAACCCTAATCCTAGTCCTAATCATAACCCTAATCCTAACACTAACCCAAAACCTAGCCTAAACCCGAACCCTAACCCGAACCCTAAACCTAGCCCTAACCCAAACCCTAACACTGATCCTTACCCTAGCCATATCCCTAACCCTAACCATGGGCCTGGCCTGACCTTAACCATAACCAGTAAACTATCCTTAACCCTTTCGCTAAACATAGCCCTAATCATAACTCTAACCCTAGCCTAAACCTAACACTAACCCTAAACATAGTCCTAACACTAGTCCTAACCCTAAATCTAACCCTAACACTAATCCTAAACCTGACAAGAAACCTAAACCTAGATCTAACCCTAACCCTAGCCCTAACCTTAACCCTAACCCTAACCCTAATGCTAACCCAGCCCTAATTATAACTCTAACCTTAGCCCTAAACCTAACAAAAACCATAAACCTAGCCCTTACCCTAACCATAGTCCTGGCCTGAACGTAACCAGAACCAGAACCCTACCCCTACCTCTAAAGCTAATCCTAGCCCTAATCGGAACTCTAACCCTAGGCCTAAAACTTACATTATCCCTAAACCTAGCCATAATCTTAACCATAGTCCTGGCCGGAACCTAAACATAAACTGAACCCTAACGCTAACCCTAGTACTAACCCTAACCCTAACCTTAACCTTAACCCTAACCCTAAACCTACACATAAAACTAGCCCCAGAAAAAACCTTACACCTAATGCTAAACCTAGCACTAATCATAACTCTGACCCTACCCCTAATCCTAACACTAACCCTAACCCTTGCCATAACCAGAAACCTAACCCTAACCCTAACAATAATCCTAAACCTAAACCAAGCCATAAAACTAACCCTAGAAATAACCCTAAACCTAACCCTAACCCTACTGCTAAACCTAACACTAATCACAACACTGACCCTACCCCTAAACCTGACACTAACCCTAAACTTATCCCTAACCCTAAGCTTAACCCTAATCCTAGCGCTAACCCTAACCATAATCCTAACCCTAAGCCTAAACCTAGGCATAACCCTAACCCTAAACATAAACCAAAACCTAGCCCTAACCCTAACCCTAACACTGATATTACCCTAGCCCTAGCCTTAACTGTAACCAGAGTCCTGTCCTGATTCTAACCATAACCGAAACCCTAACACTAGTCCTAGACCTAAGCCTGATTCTAACCATAAACCTAGCATTAAAACTAAACCATGGCAAAACCCTAAACATAGCCCTAACTCTGATGCTAATCCTAGCCCTAAACCTAACCCTAAACCTAGCCATAAAACTAAACCTAGTCCTAACCCTAAACCTAACCCTAACCCTAATGGTAAACCTAGCACTAATCAAAACTCTGATCCTACCCCTAAACCTAACACTAACCCTAAACTTAGCCCTAACCCTAAGCCTAACCCTAATCCTAACCCTAACCCTAAACCTAGCCCTATCCCTAACGCTAAAACTAAACCTGACAGTAAACCTAAACCTAGACCTAACCCTAACCCTAGCCCTAGCCCTAACCCTAAACCTAGATTAACCCTAACGTTATCCCTAACCCTACCCTGGACCAAAACCTAACCCTAACCTTAGCCCTAAACCTAACCCTAAAGCTATCCCTAACCCTAATGCTAAACTAGCCCTAATCATATCTCTGACCTTAGCCCTATATCCTAACACTAACCATAAACCTAGACCTAACTCTAACACTAGACTTAACCCTAAACCTAAACTTACCTCTAACCCTAACTCTTACCCTAACCAGATCCCTATCTCTAGCGCTAAAAATAACCCTAACACTGACACTAACCTTAAACATAGCCCTAACCCTAACCCTAACCCTAATTCTGATTCTAATCCTAGCCCTACCCCTAAGCCTAACAAAAGTCCTAGCCTGAACCTAACCATAACCAAAACTCTAACCCTAACCCTTTCGCTAAAATAGCCCTAATCGTAACTCTAACCCTAGGCTAAACCTAACACTAAACCTAAAGATAGACCTAACCCTAACACTAGCCTTAATCCTAACTCCAACCCTAACCCTAATACTAAACCTGACAGTAAGCCTAAACTTAGACCTAACCCTAAGCCTAGCCCTAACCCTAACCCTAAACCTAGACATCACCCTAACTTTAACCCTAACCCTAACCCTGGCCCTAACCCTAATGTAAACCCAGCACTAATCATAACACTAACCTTAGCCCTAAACCTACCACTAACCATAAAGCTAGCCCTAACTCTAACCCTAGCCCTAACCCTAAACTTTAACTTAGCTTTAACCCCAACTCTTAAACTAACCAGATCCCAAACTCTAGCGCTAACAATAACCCTAAACCTAACCCTGGCCCTAACCTTAAACCTAGCCCTGACCCTAACCAAAATCCTGATCCTTACCCTAGCCCTAGCCCTATCCCTAACCACAGTCCTGGCCTGAATGTAACCAGAACCAGAACCCTAACCTTAACACTAACCCTAATGCTAACCATTGCCCTAATCCTAACTCAAAACCTAGCCCTAAACTTAACACTAACTCTAAACCCAGACGTAAACCTAACACTAACCCTAAACCTAGCTCTACCACCAACCCTTACCCTAAACCGAAACCTAACCCTAGCACTAACCCTAACTGTAAACCTAGCCCTAACCCTAACACTAAACCTAGACCTATCCCTAAACCTAACCTTAACCCCAACCCTAAACATAACCTTAACCCTGACCCCTGCCCTAAACATAACCCTAAACCTAACCCAGGCCCTAACCCTGAACCTGATCCTAATCCTAGCCCTAGCACTAACCCCAACCCTAACCCTAACCTTAATCCTAGCACTAATCCTAAAACTAGCTCTAAACAAAACCCTAACCCTAACCATAGCCCTGTCCATATCTAACCATAACCCGAACTCTAACTCTAACCCAAAAACTAGCCCTAAAAATAAACCTAGCCCTAACCCTAAACATAACTCTAACCCTAATGCTAACCCTAGCCATAATCCTATCCCTAAACCTAACCCTAACCCTAAAGCTGGCCCTAATCCTAACCCTAACCCTGATCCTTACCCTAGCCCTAGCCCTAACCCTAACCATCGTGATGGCCTGAACCTAACCATAACGAGAATCCTAACCCTAAACCTAAGCCTAATGCTAACCATAGCCCTAATCCTTACTCTGAACCTAGGCCTAAACTTTACACTAACCCTAAACCTAGCCCTTACCCTAACCATAGTCGTGGCCTGAATCTAACCATAACCCGAACCCTAATGCTAACCATAGCCCTAACCCTAACTATACCCCTAAACCTAGCCCTAACTCTAAACCTAACCCTAAACCTAACCCTAACCCTAACACTAAAGCTAGCCATAAAACTAACCATAGTCCTAACCCTAAGCCTAACCCTAACCCTGACCCTAATGCTAAACCTAGCACAAATAATTAGGCTGACCCTACCCCTAAACCTAACACTAACCCTAAACTTAGCCCTAACCCTAACCCTAATCCTAGCCCTAACCCTAACCCTAACCCTAATCCTAACCATTACCCTAAAGCTATCCCTATCCCTAACCCTAACCCTGATACTAACCCTAACCCTAACCTAACCCTAGCCCTAACCGTAACCATAGACCCTGCCTGAACCTAACCATAACCAGTATAGTAACCCTAACCCAATCGCTAAACATAGCCCTAATTGTAACTCTAACCTAAGCCTAAACCTAACACTAACCCTAAACCTAGACCTTACCCTAACATTAGCACTAACCCGAAATCTAACCCTAACCCTAATCCTAAATCTGACAGTAAACCTAAACCTAGACCTAACCCTAATCTTAACCCTAACCCTAAACCTAATGCTAAACCTAGCACTAATCATAACTCTGACCCTACCCCTAAACCTAACACTAATCCAAACTTAGCCCGAACCCTAAGCCTAGCCCTAACCCTAACCCTAATCCTAACCCTAACCCTAAACCTATCCCTATCCCTAACTCTAATACTAAACCTGACAGTAAACCTAAACCTAGACCTAACCCTAACCCTAACCCTAATGCTAAAAAAGCCCTAATCATATCTCTAACCTTAGCCCTAAATGCTAACACTAACCATAAACCTAGCCCTAACTCTAACACTAGCCCTAACCCTAAACCTAAACTTAGCTCTAACCCCAACTCTTACCCTATCCAGATCCCTAACTCTAGTGCTAACAATAACCCTAACCCTAACCCTGGCCCTAACCTTAAACCTAGCTTTAACCCTAACCCTAATCCTGATTCTTACCCTAGCCCTAGCCCTAACCCTAACCATAGTCCTGGCCTGGACCTAACCATAACCAGAACTCTAACCCCAACCCTATCTCTAAACATAGCCCTAATCATAACTCTAAGCTTAAAGCTAGACCTACCCTAACACTAGCCCTAACCCTAATACTAAACCTGACAGTAAACCTAAACTTAGACCTAACCCTAAACCTAGCCCTAACTCTAACCCTAAACCTAGACCTAACCCTTACTTTAACCCTAACCCTAACCCTGGCCCTAACCCTAACCTAACCCTAGCCCTAACCCTAACGCTAACCCTGTTGGAGACCAAATATTGTTCTCACTAGGTGGATGTAATTGTTCTCACTAGGTGGATGTAAACAGAAGGCCAGAAGGCTGGCAAACCTTAATTGCTCTGAAAGATCAGAGCTGATTACTCATTGTTTAATTGAAACTATCTGTTTGTATCATGTTAATTTCTGTTATTTCCTGCCTAAAGGCTAAGGGTGTGTCCCAAAGCCTTAATAAAAGGGAGAAAAAGGCCAGAGCAAATGGCAGTCCTTCCCACAAGAGGAAGTCTCCCGCCTGGCCCCCCAATATCGCCAAATTAATATTTTCTAGTCTCTCATTTCGTTTGTGTGCGGCCTCCTTCAGAACCCGGACCCTGACCCGGGAACCCTGAACCACGCGGGACGTGGAAAGAGGTTCCCACATAACCCTAATTCTAAACATAACCCTAACCCTAATGATAACCCAGCTCTAATCATAACACTAACCTTAGCTCTAAACCTAACACTAACTATAAACCTAGCCCTAACTCTAACACTAGCCCTAACCCTAAACCTTAACTTAGCTTTAAGCCCAACTCATAACCTAACCAGATACCTAACTCTAGCGCTAAGAATAACAATAAACCTAACCCTGGCCCTAACCTTAAACCTAGCCCTAACCCTTACCCTAATCCTGATTCTTAACCTAGCTCTAGCCCTAAACCCTAACCATAGTCCTGGCCTGAACCTAACCATAGCCTGAACCCTAACCCTAACCCTAAGCCTAATGCTAACCATAGCCCTAATCCTAATTCTAAACCTAGGCCCAAACTTTACACTAACCCTAAACCTAGCCCTTACCCTAACCATAGTCCTGGCCTGAATCTAACCATAACCCAAACCCTAATGTAACCATAGCCCTAACCCTAACTATACCCCGAAACCTAGCCCTAAAACCAAATCTAGCCCTAACGCTAAACATAACCGTAACCCAAACCCTAAACATAACCCTAACCCTAACACTAAAGCTAGCCATACAACTAACCCTAGCCCTAGCCCTAAACCTAACCCTGAGCTAATGCTAAACCTAGCACTAATCATTAGGCTGACCCTACCCTAAACCTAACACTTACCCTAAACTTAGCCTTAACCCTAATCCTAGCCCTAACCCTAACCCTAGCCCTAACCCTAACCATAGGCCTGGCCTAAAACTAACCATAAACAGTATGCTAAACCTAACCCTATCACTAAACATAGCCCTAATTGTAACTCTAACCTAAGCCTAAATATAACACTAACCCTAAACCTAGCCCTTACCCTAACACTATCCCTAAACATAACTCTAACCCTAACCCTAATCCTAAACCGGACAGTAAACCTAAAACAAGACCTAACCCTAATCTTAACCCTAACACTAAACCTAATGCTAAACCTATCACTAATCAAAACTCTGACCCTTCCCCTAAACCTAACCCTAACCCTAATATTAGCCTTAACACTAATCCTAACCCTAATCCTAGCCCTAAACCTAACCCTAATCCTAACTCTAACCCTAAACCTAGCCCTATCCCTAACTCTAATACTAAACCTGACAGTAAACCTAAACCTAGACCTAACCCTAACCCTAGCCCTAACGCTAACCTAAACCTAGATTAACCCTAACGTTACCCCTAACCCTAACCCTGGACATAAACCTAACCCTAACCCTAATGCTAACCCAGCCCTAATCATATCTCTAACTTTAGGCCTACATCCTAACACTAACCATAAACCTAGCGCTAACTCTAACACTAGCCCTAACCCTAAACCTAAACTTAGCTCTAACCCTAACCAGATCCCTAACTCTAGCGCTAACAATAACCCTAACCCTAACAATGTCCCTAAACTTAAACCTAGCCCTACCCCTAACCCTAACCATAGTCCTGACCTGTACCTAACCATAACCAGAACTCTAACCCTCATCCTAAAGCTAAACATAACCCTAATCATAACTCTAACCCTAGCCTAAACCTAACACTAACCCTAAAGCTAGACCTAACCCTAACACTAGCCCTAACCCTAACTCTAACCCTAAGCCTAATACTAAACCTGACAGTAAACCTAAACTTAGACCTAACCCTAAACCTAGCCCTAACCCTAAACCTAATGCTAACCCAGCCCTAATCATAACACTATCCTTAGCCCTAAACCTAACACTAACCATAAACCTAGCCCTAATTCTAACAGTTGCCCTAACACTAAACCTAAACTTAGATCTAACCCCAACTCGCAACCTAACCATATCCCTAACTCTAGCCCAACAATAATACTAAACCTAACCTTGGCCCTAAATTCAAACCTAGCCCTGACCCTAACCCTAATCCTGATCCTTACCCTAGCCCTAACCCTAACCCTAACCATAGTCTTGGCCTGAACCTAACCATAACCAGAACCCTAACCCTTATGCTAAGCCTAATGCTAACCATTGCCCTAATCTTAACTCAAAACCTAGCCCTAAAGTTAACACTAACTCCAAACCCAGCCCTAACCTTAACACTAAACCTAAACCTAGCTCTAACAATAACCCTTACACTAAACCAAAACCTAACCCTAGCCCAAACGCTAATCCTAGCCCTTACTCTAACCCTAACCAGAAACCTAGCCTTAACGCTAACCCTAAACCTAGAACTAACCCTAACCCTAACCTTAACCCGAACCTTAAACATAACCCCAACCCTAACCCCTGCCTTAAACCTAACCCTAAACCTAAGCCTGGCCCTAACCGTGAACTTTGACCTAACCCTAGCCATAGCACTAACCTTAACCCTAAACTGAAATCTAACCCTAGCCCTAGACCTAATCCTAGCTCTAGCCTTAACCCTAACCCAAACCCTAGCCCTAAACATAACCCTTATGCTAAACCTAACCAGAACCCTAACACTAACCCTAACCTTAACCCTAGCACTAAACCTAAAACTAACTCTAAACCTAACCCTAACCCTAACCATAGCCCTGCCCATATCTAACCATAATCCGGAACCTAACACTAACCCTAGCCCGAACCCTAACTCTAACCCGAAAACTAGGCCTAAAACTAAACCTAGCTCTAACCCTAAACATAACCCTAACCCTGATGCTAACTCTACCCCTTACTCTATCCCTAACCCTAACCCTAACCCTGAAGCTGGCCCTAATCATAAACCTAGCTCTAACACCAAACCTTACTATAACCAGAAAACTAACCTAACCCTACCCCTATCCCTAAAAGTAACCTTAAAGTTAATTGTAACCCTGGACCTACACCTAAACCTAGGCCTAGCCCTAACCCTAACCCTAACCCTAAAACTAGCCCTAATCCTAACCCTAACCCTGATCCTTAACCTAGCCCTAGATCTAACCCTAAACATAGTCCTGGCCTGAATCTAACCATATCCAGAAACCTTAAACTAATGCTGACGATAACCCTAGACCTAATCCTAACTCTAACCCTAACCCTATACATAACACTAACCCTATAACTAGCCCTAAAGCTAACCCTAGCCATAACCCTAGCCTTGACCCTAACCCTAGCCCTAACCCTAACCCTAACCCTAGCCCTAGCCCTAATCCTAACCCTAACCCTGATCCTTACCCTAGCCCTAGCTCTAACCCTAAACATAGTCCTGGCCTGAATCTAACCATATCGAGAAACCTAAAACTAACCTTGACTAATCCTGACTCTAACCCTAGCCCTATACCTAACACTAACCCTAAAACTAGCCCTAAACCTAACCCTAATCCTAAACTTAACCCTAGCCCTAACCCTAACCATAGGCCTGGCCTGAACCTAACCATAACAAGTACCCAAACCCTAACCCTATAACTGAACAAAGCCCTATTCGAAACTCTAAGCCTAGCCAAAACTTAACACTAAACCTAAACCTAGCCCTTACCCAAACACCAGCCCTAACCCTAAATCTAACACTAACCCTATTCCTAAACCTGACAGTAAACCTAAACCTAGCCCTAACCCTAAGCCTAACCCTAACCCTAACTCTAGTGCTAACCCAGCATTAATCATAACTCTAACCTTAGCTCTAAACCTAACACTAACCATAAACCTAGCCCTAACTATAACACTAGCCTTAACCCTAAACCTAAACTTAGCTCTTACCCTAACCAGGCCCCTAACTCTAGTGCTAACAATAATCCTAACCCTAACCCTGGCCCTAACCTTAAACCTAGCCCTTACCCTAATCCTAATACACATCCTTACCCTAGCCCTAGACCTAACCCTAACCATAGTCCTGGCCTGTACCTAACCATAACCAGAACCCTAACCATAATCCCAAACCTAATGCTAACCATAGCCCTAATAATAACTCTAAATATAGTCCAAAACCTTACACTAACCCTAAACCTAGCCCTTACAGTAACTATAGTCCTGGCTTGAATCTAACCATAACCCGAATCCTAATTCTAAACGTAGCCCTAACCCTACCCCCACCCCTAAACCTAGCTCTAAAACTAAACCTATCTCTAACCCTAAACATAACCCTAACCCTAATGCTAACCTTGCCCTAACCCAAACCCCAAACCTAACCCTAAACCTAACCATAAAACTAACCCTAGCCCTAACACTAAACTCAACCCAAAACCTAATGCTAAACCTAGCACTAATCATAATCATGAGAATACGCATAAAACTAACACTAGCTCTAACCCTAACCCTAACCCTAAACCTAACCGTGATCCTGACCCTAGCCCCAGCCCTAACCCAAAGATTAGTCCTGGCCTGAACATAACCATAGCCAGAACCCTAACGTTAACCCTAACGCTAACCCTAGCCCTAATCCTAACTCTAACCATAGCCCTAAACTTAACACTAACCCTAAACCTATCCCTAACCCTAACCCTAAACCTAGCTCTAACCCTAACCCTTAGCCTAACCCTAATACTAATCCTAGCCCTAACCCTTACCCTTACTCTAACCCTAATGCTAACCCAGCCCTAATCTTAACTCTAACCCTAGCCCTAAACGTAACACCAACCCTATACCTAGCCCTAACCCTAACACTAGCCCTAACCCTAAACCTAAACCTAGCTCTAACTCTAACCCTTACCCTTAATGGAACCCTAACCATAGCCCTAACCCTAATCCTGACCTTAACCCTAACACTAATCCTAACCCAAACCCCTGCCCTAACCATAACCATCACCATAACAGTGGACCTAACCCTTAACTTGATCCTAATCCTTGCCCTCGCCCTAAACCTAACCCTAAATTTAACTCTAACCCTAGACTTACAACTAACCCTAGCCCTAGACCTAACACTAACCCTGACACTAACTCTAACCCTAAACCTTACCCTAAACCTAGCCCTAACCCTAACACTAACCCTAAACCTAGCCGTAACCTTAACCCTAACCTTAACCCTAACCCTAAACCTAACCTTAACCCATGCCCTAACCCTAAACCTAACCCTGAACCTAACCCCTGCTCTAACCCTAATCTTAACTATAACCCTGGCCCTAAAGCTAAATCTATTCTTAAACCTTGCCCTAATCCTAACTCTAACCCTAGCCCTAACCCTAACTCTAAACCCAACACTAATCCTAACTCTAACCCTAGCACTAAACCTAACTCTAAACCCAGTCCTAATCCTAACTCTAACCCTAGCCTAAAACCTAATACTAACCCTAACCCTAACCTGAACCTGAACCCTAAACATAACCCTTACCCTAACCCATGCCATAAACCTAACCCTAAACCTAACCCTGGCCCTAACCCTGAACCTTATCCTAACCCTAGCCCTAGCACTAACCTTAGCCCTAGGCCTAACCCTAAACTTAAATCTAACCCTAGCCCTAGGCCTAACTCTAACCCGAACCCTAACCCTAACCATAACTCTTACCCTAACCTAACCTTAACCCTAACATTAACCCTAACCTTAACCCTAGCACTAACCCTAAAACTAGCTCTAAACCTAACCCTAAGCCTAACCATAGCTCTGCCCATATCTAACCAAAACCCGAACCCCAACACTAACCCTAGCCCAAATGCTAACTCTAACCTGAAAAGTAGCCCGAAAACTAAACCTAGCATTAACCCTAAACATAACCCTAACAATAATGGTAACCCTAGCCCTAACCATGTCCCTAAACCTAACCCTAACCCTAAAGCTTGCCCTAACCATAAACCTAGCTCTAACACCAAACCTTTCCATAACCAGAAAACTAACCCTAACCCTAGCCCTATCCCTAAACATAACCCTAAACTTAATTGTAACCCTGGACCTAGACCTAAACCTAGTCCTAGCCCTAACCCTAACCCTAACCCTAGTCCTAACCCTAACCCTAAACCTAGCCCTAATCCTAACCCTAACCCTGATCCTTACCCTAGCCCTAGCTCTAACCCTAAATATAGTCCCGGCCTGAATCTAACCATATCCAGAAACCTAACACTAACCCTGACGATAACCCTACCCCTAATCCTAAATCTAACCATAGCCCTATACCTAACATTAACCCTAAACCTAAACCTAAACCTAACCTTATCCCTAACCCTAATCCTAACCCTAACCCTGATCCTTACCCTAGCCCTAGCACTAACCCTAAACATAGTCCTGGCCTTAATCTAACCATATCCAGAAACCTAACACTAACCCTGACGATAACCCTAGCCCTAATCCTAACTCTAACCATAGCCCTATACCTAACACTAACCCTAAAACTAGCCCTAAACCTAACCCTAACCCTAAACCTAACCCTAGCCCTAACCCTAACCATAGGCCTGGCGTGAACCTAACTATAACCAATACCCTAACCCTAACCCTACAGCTAAACAAAGCCCTAATCGTAACTCTAACCCTAGCCTAAACTTAACACTAACCCTAAACCTAGTCCTTACCCTAACAACAGCCCTAACCCTAACTCTAACCCTAACCCTAATCCTAAACCTCACAGTAAACCTAAACCTAGACCTAACCCTAATCTTAACCCTAACCCTAATGCTAACCCAGACCTAATCATAACTCTAACTTAAGCCCTAACCTAACACTAACCATAAACCTAGCCCTAACACTAACTCTAGCCCTAACCCTAACCCTAACGCTAGTGCTAACCCAGCCCTAATCATATCTCTAATCTTAGTCCTAAACCTAACACTAACCATAAACCTAGCCCTAAATCTATCACTAGCCCTAATGCTAAACCTAAACTTAGCTCTAACCCTAACTCTTACCCTAACCAGGTCCCTAACTCTAGCGCTAACAATAACCCTAACCCTAACCCTGGCCCTAACCTTAAACCTAGCCCTAACCCTAACCCTAACACTGATCCTTACCCTAGCCCTAGCCCTAACTCTAACCACAGTCCTGGCCTGAACCTAACTAGAACCAGAACCCTAACAAAAACCCTAACCCTAATACTAACCATAGCCGTAATCATACCTATAAAAATAGTCCAAGACCTTACACTAACCCTAAACCTAGCCCTTACCCTAACTATAGTCCTGACCTGATTCTAAACATAACCCGAACCCTAATGCTAAACGTAGCCCTACCCCTACCCCTACCCCTAAACCTAGTCCTAAAACTAAACCTATCTCTAACCCTAAACATAACCCTAAGCCTAATGCTAACCTTGCCTTAACCCAAACCCCAAACCTAACCCTAAACCTAACCATAAAACTAACCCTAGCCCAAACTCTAAACCCAACTCGAAACCTAATGCTAAACCTAGCACTAATCATAATCCTGAGAATACGCATAAACCTAACACTAAGCCTAACCGTAACCCTAGCCATCACCTTAACCCTAACCCTAACACTAGCCCTAAACCTAACTCTCAACCTAACCCTAACCCTAACCCTAACCCTAACCCTAACCATAACCCTAACCCTAACCCTGATCCTTACCCTAGCCCTAGCCCTAACCCAAACATTAGTCCTGGCCTGAACCTAACCATAGCCAGAACCCTAACATTAACCCTAACGCTAACCCTAGCCCTAATCCTAACTCTAAACATAGCTCTAAACTTAACACTAACCCCAAAACTATCCCTAACCCTATAACTAGCCCTAACTCTAAACCTAAACCTAGCTCTAACCCTAGCCCTAACCCTTACCCTTACTCTAACCCTAATGGTAACCCAGCCCTAATCTTAACTCTAACCCTCGCCCTAAACGTAACACTAACCCTATACGTATCCCTAACCCTAACACTAGCCCTAACCCTACTCCTAAACCTATCTCTACCTCTAACCCTTACCCTAAACGGAACCCTAACCCTAACCCTAACCCTAACCCTAACCCTAACCCTAACCCTGATCTTAACCCTAACACTAATCCTAACCCAAAACCCTGCCCTAACCATAAACATAACCCTAACCCTGGATCTAACCCTTAACCTGATCCTAATCCTTGCCCTCGCCGTAAACCTTACCCTAAACTTATCTCTAACCCTAGACTTACACCTAACCCTAGCCCTAGACCTAACACTAACCCTGACATTAACTCTAACCCTAAACCTTACCCTAAACCTCGCCCTAACCCTAACACTAACACTAAACCTAGCCCTAACCCTAACCCTAACCCTAACCTTAACCCTAACCCTAAACCTAACCCTGACCCTAACCCCTGCCCTAAACCTAATCTAACTATAACCCTGGCCCTAACGCTAAATCCATTCCTAAACCTTGCCCTAATCCTAACTCTAACCCTAGCCCTAACCCTAATCCTAACTCTTAACCCAGCCCAAATCCTAACTCTAATCCTAGCCCTAAACCTAATACTAACCCTAAACCTAGACCTAACCCTAACCCTTACCTTAACCCAAACACTAAACATAACCCTTACCCTAACCCCTGCCTTAAACCTAACCCTAAACCTAACCCTGGCCTTAACCCTGAACCTTATCCTAACCCTAGCCCTAGCACTAACCCTAACCCTAAACTTAAATCTAACCCTAGCCCTAGACCTAACCCTAGCTCTAGCACTAACCCTAACCCGAACCCTACCCCTAACCATAACCCTTACCCTAAACCTAACCTTAACCCAAACACTAACTCTATCCATAACCCTAGCACTTACCCTAAAACAAGCTCTAAACTTAACCCTAACCCTAACCATAGCCCTGCCCTTATCTAACTATAATCAGAATCCTAACACTAACCTTAGCCCTAAACCTAACTCTAACCTGAAAACTAGCCCTAAAACTAAACCTAGCTCTAACCCTAAACATAACCCTAACCCTAATGCTAACCGTAGCCCTAACTCTAACCCTAACCTAACCCTAACGCTAACCCTAAACAGAACCATAACCCTATCCCTAAACCTAGCCCTAACAATAACCCTAACCGTAACCCTAACCCTGCCTTGACCCTAACCCTAACCCTAAAACTAGCCCTAACCCTAATCCTAACCCTAACACTAGCCCAAACCATAACCCTTACTGTAACCATAAACTTAACCCTAACCCTAACCCTAACCATAATCCTAGCACTAACCCCCAAACTAGCCCTAACACTAACCATATCTAAACATAACCTGAACCCTAACGCTAACCCTAGCCTTAACCCTAACCCTAACCTAAACCTAGCAATACAACTAACCCTACACCTGACCCGAAACCCAACCCTAACCCTAAAGCTAAACCTAGTACTAATCATAACTCTGACCCTATCCCTAAACCTAACACTAACCCTAACCCTAGCCTTAACTCTAACCCTAACTCTAAAACTAGCCCTAACCCTAACACTAACTCTAAACGTACCCTAACACTAAACCTAGTCCTAACCCTAACCCTAACCCTGATCCTTACCATAGCCTTAGCTCTAACCCTAACCATAGTCCCGGACTGAACCTAACCATAACCAGAACCGTAACCCTAACCCTAAAGCTAACCTTAGACCTAATCCGAACTCTAACCATAGCTCTAAACCTAACACTAATCCTAAACCTAGCCTAACCCTAACATTAGCCGTAACCCTAAACCTAAACCTAGTTCTAACTCTATATATAACAGCACTATAGATGTAAATTATTTCTTGTATCAAGACTAACCTTCAGAGAGAGAAAATGGCGGTGGAGTAAACAGACGAGTTTGGAGCTTTGTTGCTGGGCAGAAGGAGAGAGAGCGGCTGAGAGTCACACTGGGAGTGTTTGGTGGCAAATTAAGAGCCAGTTATCCTCCAGGAGAAGGCGGGGAACTGCTGGACGGGGCTCTCCCGGCCGGGCAGCCCCACTGCCAAGGGGTTTTTGTCCGCCTGAGCCACCAGCACTAACGCGGAGACCGCACCATCTTTCAGAGGGAGGTAGATGTCTGCAGCCATCTGAAGCCGGCAGCTGCGCACACACCAAGCAGCTGGGGACCCAGAGCTCCGCTCTCCAATCGGCACGGACACGCAGCGGACTCAGAGATCGACGGAGCACATGGTGAGGTCAGACTGCACCTGGGATAAAAGGGAGGTCTGGAAGCTGCGGCTGATGGAGGCACCAGCCTAGCAGCCGGGGACACAGAGCATGGCTTTCCAGGCAGCGCGGACGAGTGGGCAGCGGATTCGGAGATCCGCGCAACACGAGGAAGGGTCAGACTTCACCCGGGTCGGGGTGAGGTCTCCTACCCCCGCACAACAGAGACTCGTACGCCTTGGGAGCCTGGCTACGGGAAAGCTGCCTCTGGAGAGGTTCCCAGAGGTGGTCAGGGCGTGATCCCTAAGTGTGGAGGCAAACCCTCTGAGCTGTTGACGGAGGAGAGCTCTGGAAAACGACTCCTTTTCTTTTCTTTTCTTTTCTTTTCTTTTCTTTTCTTTTCTTTTCTTTCTTTCTTTTTTTCTTTCTGGGGCAGAAGGACAGCCTGGGAGTTATTACAGTGATCGGGCTGCAAACCCCCCACAAACTGGATTTGACAACCACAGAGTAGCAGGATCTGAGCACAGCCTGGAGAGGTCTCTTGCTTTGTCTCAGATATCAATTCTGAAACACTGCCACCCAGTGGATGACACACAGAATAATAGTGGAAGTAAAGGAGCATCCTAATTTTTTTCTTTTTTTTCCTTTTCCTTTTTTTCTTTCTCTTTTTTTCTTTATTTTATTTTTCATTTTCACATATTTTAATTAAAAGACCATTTTTTTTTCTTTCAGCAAAAATTGATTTTTCCTTTTTGACTATTGCATTTTTGTTTTAAACTAGTATTATTATTTAATATTAGTACTTTACTTCTTGGGAAAAAAAAAGTGTCATTTTTTTTCTATTTATTTTATTTCGGGATTAGAGTTCTACATTCTATTTTCATCTTTCCTTTAGTATTATATTACTCCAACTCAACTCTACCTTTATGCCAACACCTTCCTCCTAATTTTGCCCATTTTGTTGTCTTAGTTCTCTTTCCCTTTTCCAACTTTAGATTCTCCCTATTCTTTCTCTTTACCTAGTTAAAATTTCACCCCATTTATATATCTAATTTCAAATCCCCTACTACAAATCCACACAAACCTCTCTCTTCTTGCCTTCACTAGCCAAAAAGTTGTTTTTTTGTTCTCTAAGTCCTTTTGTTGCTGTTTGCCTAAAAAGTGATTATATCGATTTTTTGAAATGTTTTGTGAGATTCTTTTAATTTATTCTACTTGATTTATTTTACTTTTTGCTTGCTTTGTTTTCTACCCCTCTTTTCCCTCACCTCCCTCGATACCAGTTGCTATTTGCAGTTTACATTAAGCTCTAGATACTGGTTGCTGGCCTTTATTGGGATTGGTGACGGTTCTATTGGAGTTGTCTCTTGACATCTATATTTTGTTCCCTCTTTCTCTCTTATACACTTTCTTTTCTCTCTGACTTTTTTTCTTCCTCTTTCCTTCTCCTTTT
>PVJN01025737.1:0-29720 GCA_004026805.1 Lasiurus borealis | reverse complement strand
ACTGCCAGTCTAGACTGGCAGTCAGACATCACTCTCACAATCCTGGACCGCTAGCTCCTAATTGCTCACCTGCCTGCCTGCCTAACTACCTCCCCTCCCCCCTTCCCCCCGTGGCCTGATTGCCCTTCATAGTCTCTGTGTGCTGGACTGATTGCCCCTAACTGCCCCCTCTGCTGGCCTGGTCACCCCTAACTTCCCCTTGGTGCTGGCCAGATCATCCCCAACTGCCCCCTCCCTGCTGGCCTGGTCCCTCCTAACTGCCACCCTCCGCCCCTGGCATGGTCACCCCTAACTGCCTCCCTCTGCCAGCCTGGTTGCCCCCAACTACTTGCCTCTGTCAGCCTGGTCACCCCTAATTGACCCCCTCCTGGCCTGGCTGCCCACAACTGCACCCCTCCCACCAGCCGGTCACCTCTTACTGACTGCCCTTCCGACCAGGCTGGTCACTCTCAACTGCCTCCCTGCCAGCCTGGTTGCCCCCAACAGCTACCCTTCTGGCTTGGTCACCCCCAGCTGCTCCCCCTGCCAGTCTGGTTGCCCCTCATGGTGCCCCCTGCCAGCCTGGTTGCCGCACACACCCTGCTTGTTCAGTTGTTTGAAGGTCCCTCACTAACTCCCCTGCCGGCCTGGTCGCCCCATGCAGCCTGCTTGTTCAGTTGTTTGGTCATCCCTCAGGCCAGACCTGGATGGTTAAGCAGCTACCATCTGAAGCTTGCCTGTGCCTTGGGTGGGCCCTGGGTAAGGCCATCATAAGAGGGTAAAAGGGGGATCAATGGTGTACTTCTCCCACCCTCTTCCCTCTGGCAATTATCATACTGTTGTCTGTGCCCATGAATCTTATTTTTTTCTTTGCTTAATCCCTTTACCCTTCTCACCAGCCTCCAAACCCTTTCTTCCAATAACTTTCAGTCTCCTCGCTATATCCATGAATCTGACTCCTCTTTGTTAGTTTATTTTTTTCATAGATTCCACATATAAAAGATATCTTATGGTATTTGTCTTTTGCTGTATTTCATTTACATAGCATAATACTCTCTAGTCCATTCATGCTGTCACAAAATGTAAGATTTATTTTTTATGGTTGAGTAGTAGTCCATGGGAAGCTGACCAAGTGCCCATCGGTAGATGCGTGGATAAAAATGTTGTACATGTAAACAATTTATAGGGATTTCTTTCTCAAAACAATCCTAGGAATCTGGGACCTTAGTATCTTCATTTTGCAGATGAAGAAACTCAGATATAAAAAATTATAAATAATAGGCCCATTATAATGTAGCTAAATGCTAGACTTTGAACTCTGGCAATGTATTAGTTTGTTAGGACTGATGCATTGATAATTTAATCATTAGCTTCTAGCTTTCAGAATTGTAAGAAAGTAAATTTCTGCTTAAATCACGCAGTGTATGGTACTTTCTTAATTTAAGTTTGAAAATTTAATTGTACCTATATAAACACATATATCTATATATAGAGAGAGACATTTTTAGAGATGTTAGAGATTTTGCAGTGTAGATGTTAGGTAATGTAGACACATGAGTTTGAGATTTGTGTATGATTATATAAATGGATCTACCAAAGCTCCCAATTTAATTTGTGTAACCTAACTCTAGTGTAGCAAGTCTATGATACAGGGATATTCCTGATGAGATCAGGAGATGAACAACCATTTGAGAAATTATACCTGAAGCTTGACTATTAAGAACTCTCTGGTTACCTAAGAAAGACATGGAGGACAATGAAAAAGACACTGTAATGGTACCTCGAGATACGAGTGCCCTAACATACGACATTTTTGAGATATGAGCCATCGAGTGAGCGATTTTTGCTTTGAAATACGAGCAACATTTGAGATAGGAGTAATCTCGCGGATCGGCTGGCTGCACCCGACCCACCAGTTTACCACGACTCCAGTGTCTCATAGTTTCCCATGCCTCAAGGTTATGGAATGAATTAAACTCGTATCTCGAGGTACCACTATATTTCTTTGAGAGAGGGGAGTTAAGTCTTCTTTCCAGTGGAACTAAGGTATACCCTGCCAGGAAGTTATGGTTGAGAGCTGGCTGAGTGGCCAGTGATGAATGAATGGCATGTACATTCTTCGAAAGCAGGGATGGTAGCAGCAGTAGCCCCAGAGAGCCTGGCTCATAGTCACTGAGTGCTAGCAGTTTTGTGGGGAAGAATTGGATGTGATTATCTGTCCTTATACAATATCACTTCACGCTGTGTAAAATGAATGTGGATTCAACCCTGCCACAGGGTACATGACATCTCATATTACTCCATGTTTCCAAATCTAATTAGAACAGACGTCGAGTCCCTACTCGCCAGTGTGGTGAAGTCATGGGAGCTTTCAGGAAAGTGAGAAAATGGAAAGCAACTTGCCAAAGCCAAAATGCACCATCACATGCAGGGGTTTTAGATGGGAATGAGGAAGGAGGTATATAATCAGTCACTCTCTCTCTCTCCCCATGCACCAGGAATATGAATATATTTGCTATATCCTTACTAATATTTATTGATTGACTTTCCTGGTAAATTTCTAAATACTATGCCACAGTTATGAATGTTCTCTGCTTTAGAAATTCCCAGACTTGCTCTAAGGGGCAGAGACAGAAATTAATTGCCTAGGGAAGTTTAATGGAAAGCTGAACTGATAGAGAGGTTACAATTTGCTGCAACATTTGTCACTGTCAGAGAACACATAGGTTCTACAGCCATTACCAAGAGAGGGGCTTTCTTCCCCACCTCCCACCCCCCTAGTTCTCTACTCCTTATTATTTTCTGGGATAATATAGATTATTTAGTTTCAAATCTAAGGATCATAGTATTCACTATTATATTTGTACTAGAGGCCTGGTGCATGAAAATTCATGCACTGGAAGGGGGGTCCCTCAGCCCAGCCTGCCCTGTTTCACAGTCTGGGAGTCCTCAGGGGCAGGAGGTGACCTGGTGATCAGTGCAAGGAGACACCCTCCCTCCCCCAGCCCATCACAGCTCTGCTGCTGCCTCTGCCGGCAGTGTAAACCTTGGCTGGCCCTGGTTACCTAATTCTCAGATAGTCCTAGTCCACTGGGCATCTGATATCCCAGGTTTGCCTGTACCTCAGCCTGTCCCTGGGCTGCTGGGGGGCTGAGGGGACTGGGAGGCAGGTACATGGAGCCACTGGACTGTGTGCCTGCCATCCAGGCAGGGCTGAGGAGACTGGGTGCCACCATCTTGTGGCTGTGGGTGCCACCATATTTGTGAGGATGTGACAGTCAATTAGCATATTCCTTTTATTAGATAGGATTCTTTTTGAATGATATATAATTGGATATGAGTATGCAAGAAACTGGAGTAGAATTTAAGAATTCCAAACTAGTTCAACTCGCTGCAGGAGGTCTCTAACAAAGGTAAAAGGTACATTTTCAAATGATGCTTATATTAAAGAAAAACAACCAACAAAAGTAGATTTGCTGCATAATTTGAGTAGGAGAAAATCTAGGAAAGAGTTTTACACAATTGGTAAAAAATGTATAATTGTTTTTAATGTACATAAATTTGTCCTACACACTGATTAAATTTTCAGGAATCCTGAGGTTCTGCAATCATTTAAATATTAAAGTAGACAAAGAATCATGGAAGGAACTACTTACTATTCTCACTAAAGACAAAGACAGGAAAAATGCCTAAAACCAAAGAATAAAAGCCTGGTGGGTGTAGCCCTGGGGCTGAACACTGACCCAACCAAGAGGTCATAGGTTTGACTGAGATCATGACACAGGCCTGGATTGCAGGCTCAATTCCCAGTAGAGGGTTCGCAGGAGGCTGCCAGCTGATCAGTGATTCTCATCATTGATGTTTGTATCTGTCTATCCCTAACCCTTCCTCTCTCTCTGAAAGTCAATAAAAAACATTTAAAAAAGAAGAAAGGAATTGTGCCATATACAAAAAAAAAAAAAATGATAGTTAATTGTGAAATGAAATAGAGTTTTAAAAATAATACTGATTTTTTTTTTCCTGGAATGATTTGCAGATAAATGGAAAGTCCACTGTAGCAATGAAATCTCGCTCATCTTTGATTAGAACAGTATCCACTAGGAATCTTAGGAAGTTTATAAATGCAGATCTCACATTAAAAATACATGAGAAGAATACTTATAAATGTTTGCCCTTTTGAACAAATCATGTATTTTTTTTAGATTGATCATTAGTATAGTATGGGAAGTTGGTAAAATTTATTTTGTTTTGCCATTTATTTTGATTTTCATCATCAAATGCCATGAGCAAAACAAATGTGCCCCTTGGCTTAGAGTTTTGAAGCATTGAAAGCTTTAATGATCTTCAGCTGTCTTCACTCCTTGAACAAAGCAGATGTAGGAGCTTTGACAATGGAAATTAATCAGTTACAGTCAGCAGAAGCTTACGCCACCAGGACAGAGATATCTTCAGGTGAAGTATTCACTCTTTGGTTGACGAAATAGGCAATTTCCGGAGGCTAAAACTTATGGAGCCAGAACCAGAGTCGAGGTTTCTCTTCACTGAGGCATTCTGGTGAGGTCTACTCACCACTGTGGTTTTTGGGCACAAATCACGATTATGTTGTTCCAACAATGATTTTGTGAGCAGATTGTTTATAGAACATTTTCCATGGAAAACGATATTTCAAAAGACCTTAAGCAAAGCTTCTTACTTTCCAATTCCATTCCATTCAACAGCCATTAGTGAGTGCTCCGTGCCAGAGTCTGCGCTAAGGGCTATAACATATACCCAAAAAAAGTATAAGGGGGCTTTCGTTTAGGAATACATTGCAACTGGAATAGTCAAGACATAAACGTTCCAAAGTTACATAACAAAGGAATTAAAAGCAACAGTTCTTATGCAATGATGTTATAATCAGTTTTGTTTTCAAACTCAATTCTTCACAGAGAGCTCATTTTGGCTAGTACGTAGGATAATATTTGTAATAGCCAGCATCTATAAACACTTACTATTTTTTATTATATCTTCTAATCTTTATAAAACTTTTATAATAATAAAGAAGCTGAGGCTTATTAGAATAAACAATTTGGTGACGATCACAAAGCCAGGGAGCACAAAGGTTGGATTGGAGCCTCGCTTTGCTTGGCAGTGGAGCCTTTGTTTCTTGCTGTTATAATTTCCTTAGATAAGTCCTTTGTTTTAGAGTTGTTTTATTGTCATAAAAAGTTCTTAGGTAGTTAAACAAATTGTGCTACTAAGATTCTGATGCCTGAGAAGAAAAGAACCATGGGTAACCGGCATGATGGTGCGACCTTATCTGACACAATAAGTTAATTGTCACTTTCAGATATCTCTTGGCTTTTACCAGGATTGCTTAGTGAGCTGCCAAAATTAACATATAACCGTGTTATTGACTCTTTTTTTAAGAGAATATTAAATTATTTGTTGATTACTCATGGTAAGAGATGCTAGACAAGCTTCTTCTCTTCTATAAATTTATCTGGCACCGTAATTCAATTTAGATATTTTTATTGCATTGAACATGCCAACAATCATTAATAAGGACATAAACTTTAAATAGTGTGCGCCAGGTCACCACACAGTGACTGTCAAGTCAACTACACCAAGGTTTTGGAAGACAATGGCTTCCGCACCTAGGCAGATTGTAAATAACTTTCAAATGGAACTTGGCATCACTCTAATCTGGCTTAAGAGTAGACTGACTTTACACAGCACCTTTGTGAAAAGACATATTTATCGGATTGATGATCAGACCGCTACATCTTCCTCAGCATTAAGCTGAAAGTAATCCGACAATTGCTAAGTTGTTTTCCTGTGATTTTATTTGCAATCAGTATGCATTGTAGCTCATGTTATCTGCAGTGGAGCTTCTTACTGAGATATTTCAAGATATTTGTTCCCAGAGAGGTATTAAGAGTACAGGAAAGGATGTGACTCTGAATACCAGAAAAATAGAGGAATTAGGTGATAAAAAAATTAAGGCCCAATTGATTGCATTACAATATAAGAATTTTAAATTTTATCCTCCAAAATTTGTTAAAAATCTTTTGGTTCTGTGAGCCCCTCCAGGTGGAAAATGTTACAGCAATAAATCTTGGGTTGAGAGATCGGTGTTATCTTTTCCCACCCATTTGTGTACATTGTCTGTCTGGATAAGAGAAGGGAATATGTGGAATAAGATGAGTAGGGCGTTCACCATCATTATCATTAAATAATTCACTCTCGGTGAATTACATATTACCTATTTTTGGTGGCTTTGTTCAAAGTGGGTTAAACAGATGCATCCTCAGCATTGACATATAATGATGTCCAGAGTTTGCCAAGCAAAAGGATATTGATGAAGCCCATGTTTAAATTGAACACACTATTTTGCAAGACAAGAGAATAACAAGCAGAATGTACTATAGAAGAGACTCATTTTCAACACCAGAATCTCAGTTATAATAGATAATTCTTCCAGTCCCTGAATCTCAACAAAGGAGTGGCTGTTGCTTTAACCTGGACTTCTATGAAGAAAGCAGAATTGTTTCAAAGAATAATTTAGTGACTACCCTAGAATTAGAAATTCAGACATTTTACAATAATTCAAATACAAAACCATTAAATAATATGCGGATGCAGATATGTTCAGAGTTATGTGTTACTTTCTCTTATAACTGTAGGCATTTGGAGCTTCCTCTTCTCTGTTAATTTGATTCTTCTCTATGTGTTCAGCATTGTTTTTGGCTCATACCAGAACACTTCTTATATCAGAGCCCTTATTATTTGCTCATTATTTGTAGCTTCTGCTAATGTGTGTTGTAAAAGCCATGCTGACTAGCACATCTTTATTAATTAACTAGAGGTTTGGTGCACAAATTTGTGCACCAGTAGGGGTCCCTTGGCTTGGCCTATGGGAGTGGGCTGAAACTGGCTCTCTGACATTTCTGCATTGAAATAGAGGGCAGGCCAGGCTAAGGGACCCCACCAGTGCACTCTCAGGGTCTGGGAGGGACACAGGTGGTTGGCCAGCCAGGGAGAGATTGCAGGATGGCTCCAGGGCATGTCTAGCCTGTTTTGCTCAGTCCGGATTGGCTGGACCCCAGCAGCAAGCTAATCTTCCAGTCAGAACGGCGTCTGCCCCCTAGTGGTCAGTGCATGTCTTAGCAAGCAGTTGAGCAGCCTTACTATTCATTAGCATATTCCTCTTTGATTGGTTGAAAGGATAACCAAACAACTGGACACTTAGCATATTAAGCTTTTGTTATATAGGATAGCTAAAAATAGTTCATTTTCCTAATAAACACTATAAAATTGCTGCTGACTTAACTTCTTCACTCATAAGTTTCTTTTTTAAATATATATTTTTATTGATTTCAGTGATGAAGGAAGAGGGAGGACAAGAGAGATAGAAACATCAATGATGAGAGAGAGAATCATAGATCAGCTGCTTCCTACAAGCCCTACACCTACACATGTGCCATGACATGGAATGGAAACGTGACCTCCCAGTTCACTTTGACTCTCAACCATTGAGCACAAGTGTACACAATTGAATGGACACTGTATCCCACACATCCAAAATCCATGCCCTTCCCACTCAGACATTTGTGCCCGGTCTACCCATTCTTCCCAGGTGCATGGACATTGGTGGCAAAGTCTGGGAAAGATGGTATCACAGGCCCTGAATGATGACTCAGGGATATAAGGAAATGGAGTTCTGGAATCACAATGGTTTGGAGAATAGTCAAGAAACAATGAGTGCTGACTGCCAATGGGCATTTCTCTTGACTCCACAGACTCTGCTTAGTGGTGAAGATGTAGCTAGAGAACAACCGGAGTGCTCAACAAATACCTATTGTTTTCTCACTATGCACCATCACTGTTCTGGTCAAATGGGACACATGATTGGATGAATCAATGTTTTGTCCTTGTGCAGCTTATATTCTTAGGATAGGAGAGATGGACTATTATTGCTAATTTAATAAATATATAAATTCTATAGTGCATCAGGAAGTGAGAAGTAGTGTAGAAACAATGAAAGTTGGAGAAGGAAATGTGGCAGGGTTGGCCTCTACTGAGAAGTTGAGGTTTGTGTAGAAACTTGAAGGTAGTGAGGAAAATAGCCAGGAAGATAACAAGAGGAAACTTTGACAGCAGTGTGAGCACCTAGGGATAGGACCACAGTTATCATGTGGGAACAACAAAGAACAAAGTGGAGAGTTAAAAAAAAAAAAAAAAAAGTTGTGGGAACCTCTTTCCACGTCCTGCGTGGTTCAGAGTTCCCGGGTCAGGGTTCGGGTTCTGAAGGAGGCCGCACGCAAACGAAATGAGAAACTAAAAAACATTAATTTGGCGATATTGGGGGGCCAGGCGGGAGCCTTCCTCTAGTGGAAAGGACTGCCACCTTCCTTTGGCCTTGCCATCCCTTTTATTTAGGTTTGGGATATACCCTTTGCCCTGAAGCAGGCAATTCCAGTAACAAGTAGATTATCTTATCAGTCAGGATTGATATGATTATTTGATGGGGAAGTTCATTGTCTCAATTAGATAGGGAGTGGCTGGTTTTGACCTTTCAGAGCTTCAAGGTTGACCAGCCTTCTAGCCTCCTGTTTACATCCATTTAGTGAGAACAATGTTTTGGTTTCCGACAAAAAGTCAGACTAAAAACACTGATGGCCAGATTACATAGCGCAGAATTATAATGATACCTATAAAATGTAATTTAAATGTTTGTGTAGCCACAATAAAGTTAAATAGAACCAGGTCAATTTAACTTTAATAATCCAGTTTATATAACACAATATATCTAAAATATAATTTTAATGTTTAATCTCTAAGAGTCCAGAGTGTATTTGGCACTTACAACACATCTCTCAATCTTTGCTAGTGTTTAGTAGCCAAATATGACTAGTGCTTACTGCACCAGGCAGACCAGAGAGAGATTTTGGCTCAACATTGGAAAAATTTTGCATTACTCTGAGTGACTTGGGAGAAGATTCAGTATTGTAAGAATTTGAGTGTCATGACATGATTTTTGTTTAAAAGTCAGGGGTAGCCTTAACAGAGAAAACACCATAAGCGATTAAGAGTGGAAACAGATTTATTGCAGTAATCTTGATGAGGAATGATGGTGGCTCAGATGACAGCAGTGGCTGACATAATAAGAAGTGTTTGGATCCCTGATCATTTTAAACATGGGACATATAGGAGGTGTGTGAGAATAGAGTCAAGAATGATCTGAGGCCGAGACCGGTTTGGCTCAGTGGATAGAGCGTCGGCTTGCAGACTGAAGGGTCCCAGGTTCGATTCCGGTCAAGGGCATGTACCTTGCTTGCGGGCTCATCTCCACTGTGGGGCATGCAGGAGGCGACTGATCGATGTCTCTCTCGCATCGATGTTTCTGACTTTCTATCTCTCTCCCTTCCTCTCTGTAAAAAAATCAATAAAAATATATATTTAAAAAAAAAATGATCTGAGGACTTTGGCCTGAACAATAGAAAGGAAAGATTGGCTTCAGCTGAGATGGGGAAAGGAAGATGCTGGGTCTGTTTTAGAGTCTGTATGTCTGAGACGTGCATTAGATATTCAAGTAAAGATGTAGAGAAGGGAGTTGGACATGAGTATGGAGTTTAGGGGAGATTTTGGAGGTAAAAGTTTGGAGATTGGCAAACTTGAACCAGGATGAGATCACCAAGGAAGTAAAAGTGGAAGGAGAAGAGAAATTAAGAGATCTAAAAGAACATGAAATTTACATAGAAAATATAAAACATTTTAGTACATTTGCAGTGTATTTAATTTTTATAAAAATGTCACACATGTTCATAACTGTCATTATGATATTGTTAATTTTACTGAAAAATTATACCTTTATTTTTTAAATTGAATTTATTGAGGTGATATTGGTTCACTAAACCATATAGGGCTGCAAGGGTTCAACTCAATAAAACATCATCTGCCCACGGCATCTTATACCCATTTTTGTGACTTTTTCTTTTTGCTTTAAAATGTCCCACAAACCTTGAATTAATTAATTTATATTATATGTAACTATATTAAAAAGTAGAGAATAAAAATAAAAATTGTGTTTATAATCAAATTATTGACCATAATGTCTTTAATGCATATTTTTATATATGTGTTCCCCAGAAACAGATGAGACCACTCTTCTTAAATAATATAGCATTCAACACCTGATTAGCAGTTTGAAATATGCCCACAATTTATAAATGGATACAGCTTTGCTTTATTTGTGATAAGCTTACCCATTGCATTTTTATATGAAATTTGATTGATGGTTATGTATTCTCACTCATTTCAGTCTGTCAATAAACAAGATTTTGCCGTGGCTGGTTTGGCTCAGTGTATAGAACGTTGGCCTGTGGACTGAAGGGTCCCAAGTTCAATTCTGGTCAAGAGCACATGCCTGGGTTGTGAGCTAGATCCCCAGTGCGGGCCTGCAAGAGGCAGCCAATCAGTGATTCTCTCTCATCATTGATGTTTCTATCTCTCTCTCCCTCCCTTCCTCTCTAAAATTAATAAAAGTATATTAAAAAAATTAAAAATAAATGAGATCCCCATGCCTTGAATTATATTCAACTCTCAAGTATAAAGAATGCTTCCTAAAACAAAATACATTATTTTACTGTAGGCACATACGTGACTTTCAAAAAATACAACTCAGATTTCAAGTGAGATTTTAACTCTTTGTGACCTTGTATCAACAAGGCAATTATTTACAACACAGTGTGGAAATGGGTATATCATTAAGACTGAAAAATAGACTTAAGTGCCTTATTTTTATGTAAATGACTACATGAATATACTGATAAATAACCTTTAGTATTTTAACACCAGCATTTATCTGTGTCTTTTCAGTCTATTCGAGAAGTCACAGGCTACGTGTTGGTGGCTCTTAACCAGTTTCGCTACCTGCCTCTGGAGAATTTGCGCATCATCCGTGGGACAAAACTGTATGAGGATCGATATGCCTTGGCAATATTTTTAAACTACAGAAAAGACGGAAACTTCGGGCTTCAAGAACTTGGACTGAAGAACTTGACAGGTAAGGAAACTATATAAAATAGTAAATATACGCTCATCAATATAACATTATAGCCACACACCTGTGTGTGTGCGGTTACTGCGGTATGTGTTACATTGACGAACACGATAAAGCATTTAATATCTGCTACTTATTCATTTTATGAGAAAGCATTCCCTTGTTTTATGTACAGATAGTGTGAGTGCAGTCCGAGGGAGACCTTAATGCTGTTATCTCAGCTGCACAGAAGTACACTGTTCAGGAAATGTTCAGCCACTGAAAACTGAGATAGGAAGCAGCTTTAAGAAAGCTGTGTTTGGGGGTCTCAGGTGAATGGCCGACCATATCATCAAAGCTGCGGCGAAGCCACTGTCTCGCTAAAGCTCAGTGACTACACAAGCTGTTGTGTCTAGAAGTCTGTACAATTCCATATTTTTGGAAAACATAACTAATTTATTCATTCAGTTTTGATGTCTCTTATTTAGAAACTCGCTCAATGCCCCTGTGGTTCTTTCTCAGAGCGTTTTAATTTCATATCAGCAGTGATTTCCCCCCCACTAATCAAGGAGACAGTCTGCTAACAACCTCATGTTATCATCTTGCTACCAAAAAGCACACTGGGTAGGAATTTGTTTTTAAACTGATCTTTGCAACCCACTATCTTCCTAGTTCAGGCACTTCATAGTTCACACAGTTCATAGTTCATAAAGGCTGCAGTGGAAGGCTTTTTGCGGAAGGGTTTCTAATCACAAATTGTGCCATGTGTGCCTGTAATCAAAATGCGCTAATTAGTAATTAATTATCATCCCACAGTGGGATAAAGAAGTCTGAGCTATTAATTTAATCTAAATTAATATCTGGGAAAGGAAGATGGCTGCTGAGAGGAAGGCAGACTATAAGATACTGTGTGAGTGAGAAAACAAAGGGAGAGTGTGTGGTGGTATGGGAAGTGTTTGTTGGTGAGTTAAAGGACAGCTATATTCCCGGAGATGGTGGGGGATGGCTGGACAGGGCTCCCCTAACTGGTCAGCCCCCACTGCTGCTGGGTTCCCTCCTGGAGGGACCAGCTCTGAGGTGAAGAACGCGCCATCTTAAAGGGGAAAATGGATGTTATTGGAAGCCTGAAAATCAACAATTACAGCACCCACCGAGCAGTTGTGAACCCGAGAACATCGGTCCCCAATTGGTGCATACACAGGGTTCAGAGGAGCTCCACATTCCACCATGGGAAGGTCCGATTTTGCCTGGGATTAGGTGAAGTCTCTGGTCTTGGCAGAAAAGAGGAACTTGTGCATTGAGGGAGCTGGAGACCTGGGGAAGTCTGCACCTAGGAAAATCCATGGTTGTTGGGGATGGAATGATCCATGAATGTGGAAGGGGGTCCTCAGAGCTGTTAACAGAAGGAAACTTAAAAAGCAATTCATTTTGATCGGATGCAAAAGGAAAGCCTAAAAATGTTAAAAGTGTGCTGGCTGCTAGACCCAAGGGGAAAAGACAAGACTGCACAGGTTTGCATGCAACCCCAGAGATCCTTCACTTATGCTAGCTCTCTCTTTTCTCTTCATTTTTCCTCACTTGATTTTACCTTTTTAATTATTACATTTTTATAGTCAATCAGTATTATTCCTACTACTGTTTTACCTTCTTTTTTCAAGTGTAATTTTATTTTCTCTTTATTTTATTTTGGGATTAGTGTTCTACATTCTGTTTTCATCTTTTCTTCAGCATCATTTTATTCTATCTCAACTTTACCTTTATGCCATCACTCTCTTCCTAACTTTTCCCCTTTTATTGTCCTATTTCTCTTAGCCTTTTCCTGCTTTAGATTTTCTCTATTCTTTCTTTTTACCACCTGTTAAAATTTCACGTTACTTATATATCTAATTTCCAATCCCCTGCTCCAAGCCCATACACACCTCTCTCTTCTCTTTCTTCACCATCCAAAATTTTTTTCTCTTTGAACTCTTATTGTTGTTTGCTTGATTGTTGATTATATTGATTTTTATGCTTGTTTGTGAGATTGTTTTGCTTATTATTTTTTTGTGTGTTTTGTTTTCTGTTTCTGTTTTCCCTCACCTTTCTAGATATTAGTTGTTGTTTGTAGTTTGTGTTAATCTCCAGGTACTTGTTGCTGGAGTTTTTTGGGATTAGTGGCTGTTCTATTGGAGTTTTCTCATCATTTATATAGTTTTATGCCCTCTTCTTTCTTATTCTCTTTCTTTTTTCTCTTACTATTTTTTCCCTTTTCCAATTATATCAAGCATCTTCTCAGATCACAGCAGCATGAAACTGGAAATCAACTACAATAAAAACAACCCAAAAAAATCAAACACATGGAGACTAAACAACATGCTATTAAACAATGACTGGATTACCAGAGAGATCAAAGAAGAAATAAAAAACATCATGTCAACAAATGAAATGAAAAAACAACAATCCAAAATCTATGAGACACAGCAAAAGCAGTCTTGATGGGAAAGTTCATTGTTCTACAAGTGTATTGCAAAAAATAAGAAACAATGGTAATAAATTACCTAATCCTATAACTCAAAGAATTAGAAAGAGTGCAACAAGAAAAGCCCAGTGTAAGCAGAAGGAAGGAAATAATAAAGATCAGAGCAGAGATAAAGGACATAGAGACAAAAAAAAAAAATTTCAACAAAACCAAGAGCTGGTTCTTTGAAAGGATAAACAAGATTGATGAACCTCTAGCCAGGCTCACCAAGAAGCAGAGAGAGGACTCAACTAAACCAAATTAGAAATGAAAGAAGAGAAATAACAACAGAACCCACCAAAATACAAAGGATTATTTTTAAAAAAATATTAGGAACAACTCTATTCCTACAAACTGAATAGCCTGGTGGAAATAGACATATTCTTAGACAATTCCAACTTTCCAAAACTAAATCAGAAAGAATCCAAACATCTCAATAGGCCAATAACTATGGAAGAAATTGAAGCAGTCATTAAAAATCTTCCAGCAAACAAAAGCTTGGGGCCAGATGGCTTCACAGGAGAATTTTACCAAACATTCAAGGAAGAATTAAAACCTATCTTCTTCAGACTATTCCAAAAAAATTCAAGAGGAATGAACACTTCCAAGATTCTTCTATGAAGCCAGCATCACCCTAATACCAAATCCAGGTAAAGACAACACAATGAAAGAGAATTATAGGCCAATATCTCTCATGAATATAGATGCCAAAATCCTCAACATAATTCTAGCAAATCAGATCCAACAGTACATTGGAATGATCATTCACCATGAACAAGTAGGATTTATCTCAGGAATGCAAGGATGGTACAATATCTGCAAATCAATAAACATGATACATCACATAAACAAACTGAGAGATAAAAATCCCATAGTCCTATCAATTGATACAAAAAAAGTATTTGACATAGTCGAGTATCCTTTCTTCATAAAAACTCTCAGCAAGGTGGGAATAGAAGGATCATACCTCAACATAATCAAAGCCATATATGATAAACCCACAGCCAACATCATACTCAATGGGCAAAAACTAAAACCATTTCCCCTAAAAACAGGAACAAGAGAGTAACATTTTCATCACTCCTGTTCCATATATTACTATAAGTATTAGCCATTGCAATTAAAAAATAAGGATTAAAAGGCAGCCAAATTGGAAAAGAACAAGTAAAGCTGTTCTTATTTGCAGATGATATGATACTGTACATAAAAAACAAAAAGACTCTGTCAAAAAACTAATGGACTTAATAAGTGAATTTGGCAATGTAGCAGGATACAAAATTAATGCCAAGAAATCTATTGTATTTCTATACATTAATAGTGAACTTACAGAAAGAGAGACTAAAAAAGCATTGACCATTGCACCAAAAAAATTAAGATACTTAGTAATAAATTTAACTAAGTATAGTTTTTCCTTACTCAGAAAATTGCAGGACACTGAAAAAAGAGATAGAGGAAAGTATAAACAGATGGAAGAACATACCATGTTCATGGATTGGTAAATCAACATGATGAAAATGTCAAAGCAATCTATAGATTCAATGCACTCCTTATTAAAATACCAATGGCATATTTCACAGACCTAGAAAGATCTCTCTGAAAACTCATCAGGAGTAAAAAAAGACCAATCCTGAATAGCCATAGCAATACTGTGAAATAAGAACAAAGTAGATGGGATCTCTATACCAGATTTCAAGCTTTATTACAAAGCCAATATTCTCAAAACAGCCTGGTACTGGCACAAGAGCAGACATGTAGACCAATGGAATAGAATAGAGAATCCACATATAAACCCAAACCACTATGCTCAATTAATATTTGACAAAAGAGGCATGAACATACAATGGAGTCAAGATAGTCTCTTTAATAAATGGTGTTGGGATAATTGGACAGATAAATGCAAAAAAAAAATGAAACTAGACCACCAACTTACACCATACACAAAAATAAATTCAAAATGGATACAAGACTTAAACATAAAACAGGAAACCATAAAAATAGTAGAGGACTCCACAGGCAGAGAAATCTCAGACATATGCCAAAGCAATTTTTTCACTGATACCACCCCTAGGGCAATGGAAACTAAAGAGAAAATAAACAAATGTGACTATATCAAAATAAAAAGCTTTTGTATAGCAAAAGAAACCATCAACAAAACAACAAGAAAGACCACTGTATGGGAGAACATATTTGCAAATATGTTCTCTGATAAAGGTTTAATCTCCAACATCTACAGGGAACTTATACAACTTAATAAAAGGAAGAGAAATGATCCAATAAAACAGTGGACAAGGGACCTAAATAGAATATTTTCAAAAGAAGTCAGAAGAAGAAGGCCAAGAGACAGGAAAATATGCTCAAAGTCACTAATTATCTGAGAGATGCAAATCAAAATGACAATGCGGTACCATCTCATACCTGTCAGAATGGCAATCATCAACAAATCAACAAAGGAAAAGTGCTGGTGAGCTTGTGGAGAAAAAGGAACCCTCATGCACTGCTGTGGGAATGCAGACTGGTGCAGCCAATGTGGAGAATAGTAAAGAGTTTTCTCAAAAAATAAAGATGGAGCTCCCATTTGACCCAATAATCCCACTCCTAGGAATATATCCCAAGGAACTAGAAACACCAATCACAAAGGATATATGCACCCTTATGTTCATAGTAGCACAATTCACCAAAGCTAAGATTTGGAAACAGCCAAAACGCTCATTAGCACGAGTGGATTAGAAAACTGTGGTACATCTACACAATAGAATACTATGCTGCTAAAAAAAAAAAAAAAAAGAAGGAATTCTTACCATTTACAGCAGCATGGATGGACCTGGAGAGCATTATATTAAGTGAAATAAGCCAGGCAATGAGAGAAAAATACCACATGATCTCATTTATGAGTAATAAATTACATTATAACCTGATAAACAAAGAGATAGATACAGAGGCAGTAAAGCATCAAACAGACTAGTCTCAAATTATAGTGGGAAAACGGGGGAGTGTTGGGGAAGGGGGGAAATAGATCCACCAAAGGACGTGTATGCATGCATATGAGCATAACCAATGGACACAAGACACTGGGGGTTGGGATGAGGGCATGTGACAGGGTTCGGGAAGGCTGGGGAAAGGTAAAGAGGGGGAAAAACGGAGCTATATGTACTACTACATGTAATATTTTAAACAATAAAACATTAAAAAATAAAAATTACAAAAAAATTAATATCTGTATATTTTGTATCAAAATATACAGTGCCTTTCTTGATATTTGAGTTCATTTACTGTTAATATTTCTTGGTATTGAAAAATGTAGTACTTTAGAAATATTACTTTAAAAGATTAAGAAATATATGACTATTATTAACAAGATATTTAAATTACTAGTTTATTTTATTTATAGTGTATGTAAAATATATCATTCTAAGTTCGAAGTAGCTTCATAATTAGCCAGACATGAGAGCTAAAATTGGAATATTTTGGATGAAGAAAGAAATACATTATGTTATTGATTTTGGACATGATTACCATAGAAGCGAATGCATGATGATAAATGCGTAATGTTTGGAATTTATAAATTACTTCATCAACATTTTATTTTGTTTCAAAGATAGTTATCTTACAAAAGGAAGTTTTTTTTTTTTTTTTACTAAATTACTACTTGCATGGAAATAATGACAGGAGGAAGAACTTGGAAATGGAACGGATAGAGAAAATTGCATGAGTGAAATTAGGACTCTAAAAATAATATGGTTCAGTTAAAAGTTGCATAGGAAGCACTGTGTTTTCTTCACAATATTTCTATGATTAAATAAAAGAAGAAATTAATAATGGTTTTAAAATTTTTATAATTATTAAATTATATCATTATTTTAATATGTGATGTAGACTTTTTTCATACATAGGTACAAATTTAATACGTGAATATGTACATTTTTACCACCCTTTGTATTTTATGGATTATAAGGATATCTATTTGAGTATGTGAAATTTGAGATCTACAAATATATAATTTATGTTTTTCAAAAGTTTATTAAATACTTTGCTTTTTTAAAACCAACATATGCATGTACTAGTGCTTTATTTAATGTATTATAAATATTCTAATTAGTTAACTGCGTTGTAGGTCATCTTGATTAGATTATTTTTGAGATGTGGACAAAAACACATTTTAAACAAAAAGTGACGTGCTATAAAATATTTGCGGGGTCCTCAATAAAAAAGTAAAAAATATATTAAGTTTACTGAATTCTGGTCAACTAAAAATAAAATAAAATGCTTAGTCCAGGAGATGCATCTGAATGATGTTGCATTTGAAGAATGTAACTTCTGACCATTACATTTAAATGTCTGTCTTCAAATATGCATAAGCTATTAATTAAAATAGTACAAGTAGTATAGTCCCTTTTAACGTTTCAGTTTCTCAACCCCCTTCACATCATTCAGTAATGTTCAAATAAATAACCTGATATGGAAATGGGCAGGCCGTTTGTAATTGACTTCATGTATTTTTAATAAGGATGGATGTGGAATGAAAATAATCTCTCTTCAAAAGTGAGATCCCTCCTTATAGTCTGTCTCCCCTTCTTTAAAATAGAAAATTCCGCCTTCTTGTGTTGTTTTAGGCATTCGTGAAATAAGGCAGGGAACTGGTCAACCACAGCCCTGTCACATAGAGGATGCTTAGGAAACCGTTTTTCCTCTCTGTATTGTTTTGCTTTTAGCTTTTTAGCTTTCCTTGGTGTCAGCACACTGATGAGATAACGTTCACATTCTGCATATTCAAATCCTCCTTGTTGCTTCATGGAAATTTTGAAAGGTGACTTGTTTAGACAAAAAGTGGCACAGAATTCCATAGCCTCTTCTGATACCACTTTGAAACGGCTTTAAGTAGAAAGAAGATCATTTCTCTGGAAGCGAAAAGCCTGAGGCTTTTTATTTATTTATTTTTGTCTGCTGTGGGTACTGCTGCTGTCTTAGGTACTCCCCAAAACTGCTCCCCTGCTGTTCAGTGGCTCGGGCCAAACACCTGTTGCCCAGACCTTCATTTCAAATCTCCATCATCGTGTTTCATCTTCCATTGACCCTGACATTTGTCTTGACCTGAACAACAGACATATTCATTGTGAATTCTTTTTCTGACATGAAAGTTGCTAAGCATTCTTCAGTTGCTCTGTGTCAGGCCTGACTCATGTTTGAGTGCGTTCAGCCAGCCTAGTTCAGATTGCTGTCAGATGCGATGTTTGACAAAGGTACTGCTAATATTTACATTAAGAGAGCTACACAGCATATTCTGAAATCTGAAGAGAATAATTGATTCCAAGAATACTCCTAACTTAAGGACAAGTTACTTGGAAACATTATTTGATCAAAACTGACATACTGAAAATCCTGGGTCAGATAGAATCCGTGAAGAGCGGTACATTCTTATGAAGGTGACAATTTTACGATCAGGCCTGCAATTTCCAAAAATATGATATTCTAATCCATGTTTTTAAAGGACATTTTCACTTGTCATGCCAGACGATGTATAGTGACTAAAAGAAGGAGAACCATAAGCAATGTGTTTTTGTATAGAAGGTAAAACAGAAACATATATTTGAAAGGAAATGTTATAAATGTGGGATCCGATAGAGTGATCGTTTTCAGCAAATTTCTAGAATGTGTTCTTAGATTTAGAGAACCAATTTGTTGTCCCTAAGATACACTGATATCTGTATGTACCCTTTCCTGAGAGAGAAAGCATATTAAAGTAAAAATACTCCGTTATGAAAGCTTATTTGTTGAGAAAGCATGCGTGTTTGCTTATGGCATTCAGAAAATAGAAGAGAATCTCGTCTCTGCAGGCTTCCAAATGCAATAATAGAAACTGATTAGATATCACCACGGATCTATAATTTCATTCTGAGAAAAGCGGTAAAAATATCAGAATATCTGCTACCCCTCGTCTTTAGAGCAGGCCATTAGCTTGGTTGGGCCTGCAGACACCAACAATGATGGAAGGAGACTTCACTTGGGGTGATGAACACATAACACACTGCAGAGATGCTGTGTGTGAAATTGTGCTCCTGAAACCTGCATAATTGTGTTAACTAGTGTCACCCCAATAAATTTAGGGAAAAGTGGGGGAAAGAGTTGGCAAGTTTTCTGCAGCCATTCCCAGTCAGCAAGCAGCACTGAGGCTTTGGAATTGCTGGAATCAAACTAGAGCTGTGGAGGCAGTGTCAGTCATGTTTGGGAATAACATGAATTTGTATTTTAGAAAGAATAAAGGATGTGTCCAATTTTTGACAAGTCTCTAATGCAATTTAAAATAAATGTATCATCTAGTAAACTTTCTCAGTCTTACATAGAAAGTGAGGCCTCATGTTGCTGTCTTCCAATGTTTATTGAAGGCACAATTATTATAATTCTTATATTATTGTAGGTTTATACATTTAAAAAATGTTTTCATGTTCCTTTTTAAAATATTTTCACACACACAATCCAAGAATGCTGACT
This sequence comes from Lasiurus borealis, assembly GCA_004026805.1. Classification (NCBI taxonomy): domain Eukaryota; kingdom Metazoa; phylum Chordata; class Mammalia; order Chiroptera; family Vespertilionidae; genus Lasiurus; species Lasiurus borealis. Next base: position 9,735 of record PVJN01025737.1, on the reverse strand, counting down.
GGGAAAGCATTTTTATTGTTATTTTGCATATAAGGAAACCTATTAGCCAAGGTCTTGTGGCTAATAGAAATAACTTGTGTGAAATCTAAATAAATGCCCATCTCTTCATATTGTGCCATTCATAACAATGCTTAGGACAGTGTCTCAAGCTAAGACCACGGTCAGCGAAATAATAAATTTTCTTTAAACATAAACATTTCAGAATTAAGCAGAACTTAAGGTTATATTTTTTAAAGCACTTCCACTTTAATTGTGGCACGATACTTGAATACATCATGGGTGTATGTACAGAAAATGGCAGTAAGTGGACAAAAAATACATAAGTAAATACACAAAATGATAATATTGTAAACACTAGACTTGATTTAAAAGATCAGTTAACTCGTTTTATAATCGCTGTCATTCAACAATGGCTTTCAGAAAGCAAAGTTACTATACTCTTAGCCATTAACTGACAAATATTTGTTAATAGTTAGTTTTAATAGAAAACGTTCAGAATTCTTTGGAATGTGATGCCAGTTCAAATATTTGTTGGCTTTGTGTTGTTCTACTTGTATATTCAAGACACACCGAGATACGAGCCCTTCCAAATTATCTCTACACATCTGCGTCCTCTCAGTAAACATTAAATTTCTCACAAATATTTATGCACCGGCCACTGTGTGAACGCGTTGAAAGTATTTCCCCACTAATATTATTATTACTTAAGAGTCAAGCACCGTCATTTTCATGTTTTACCTTCTAAAGCACTGTTGCCCAATAGAACTTTCTGTGATGATGGAGACAGTCTCTCTGCTGCACCCTTGAGTAGCCAGGACCCAAGATGTAGTGGCTTAAACTGAAATATAGCTAGTGAGATGAAGGACATGAGATTTTAATTTTATCTATGGTTAATTCAGTTTAATTTCAATAGCCTCGTGTGGTAGTGGTGATCATGTTAATGCAGCACTGAATGGACACCATGTTTTACTGAACCCGATCAGGTCAGGGCTTTATTACCAAACATGGCTAATCAGAGTGCAGGTTCTAGATCCAGACTCCCTCTGTTCACATTCTCTTCTGAGGCAAGGAATTCACCTTTCTAAGCCTCCATATTCTCAACTTCAAAGGAGTATAATGAGAATTGGCAGTTGATAAGATGATTGTGAAAGTGGAATTATAAATTTCACATACAGCATTAAATGTAGTTCCTGCAATAAATGTTATGCCTTATTTGAGAAAAAAAAGTCTGCTTTTGGTAAAAGGTCATAGAAACAGTCTATTTTTATGATAATTGAAAGCATGTTAGGCTGATGTAATTGAATTGTAAAATGTGTCATTTGTGATTTAGGATGTAACCACATTTTATATTTAAGTCAGCTGGTTCTGGGGTCCAGGTATTGCTTCTTAAAGGGCTTTAAGCTGCTAGGTGTTATAATTTAGGTTTTCTTGTTAGTCAGAAATGTGATTTTTTTTTTAAATAAGTTTTTTTTTTTTTTTTTACTCTCACATTCAGTTTTCACAATATAAGTATCCTAGAGGCCTGGCGCATGAAAATTCATGCACTGGAGCGGGGATCCCTCAGCCTGGCCTGTCCCTGCTCACTGTCCAGGAGCCCTTAGGGGCAGCAGGCAACCAGGTGATCAGGGAAAGGTAACATCCCATCACATCTCTGCTGCTGCCACTGCCTGCAGCGAAAGCCTCAGCTGACCCTGGTTACCTGAGCCTCAGGCAGACCTGGATGGCTGGGAAGATGCCAGAGGAGGCTTGCATGTGCCTCGGGGTGGCCCTGGGTGGCTAAGGGGCTGAGCGAACTGGGGGACTCCAGAGGCAGGCACATAAAGCAGCCAGGCCTGCCTGGGGCTGGGCCTGACCTTGCCATGTGCCTGCCACCTGGCAGGGCTGATGGTACTGGGCGCCATCATCTTGTGGCTGTGGGGGCCATCATGTTTGAGGGTGGGGCAGTCAATTAGCATATTCCCTCCTTATTGGCTGTGGGTGCCGCCATCTTTACTGTGGCATGAGGTTCAATTAGCATATTTCCTCTTTGTTAGCTAGGATAATGATAAATAGTTCCCATATTGTGTTTCTTAATGACTAAACATAGACAAGTAAGGGCTAGGAGATTATAATTATTTTATTGCAGAGAAACTGTATTGAAAAGTGTTGAGAATTATTTCTGGCATAATCATTGCCTATATCTTTAGAATTCCCAAGTCCATATTCAAAGTTTATCATCATAATATAACATTTATTTAACAACATATAAAGCACAAAAGAAATTTCTCCATATTTTCTGAAATAGATGTCTACTATATATCATTAAATCTAAATATAGCAATATGTAAAAAAATAAATAAAAGGTACAACAAACCTCATTACTTTCCCAGAATTATAGCAAGACAGCTGCTACTATAATGGTGAGACTGTTCATTGTAGAAGTATATAAAATAAGTTCCAATTGAAGTGGCCAATATTTCATAAATGATAAATTGAATTTTCCATTTATCTGTATCTATCAGGGAATAGATAAATGAGAATTTGCATGGCTCAACACCTTTTGCTGCAATAAACATTACTAGCCAGGAAATTTGAATTATTGTGGTTGTTTTTTTTCTGAGATATAGCTGATTTATTGACACTACTGGTGAAAGAGATGAAACTATTGTTCAAAGGAGAAAAGTCATTTACACTAGGAAGTGTCTTAAACTTTGCTCTCTTAGTGATTGATACATATGAGCTAGAATTTATGATAGAATATCAGAGAAAAGAGCATCTTTTCACTTGTCATTTCTTAACCCATGTAATACCAGTCTACCCAGAAATTCAATACATGGCTTTTCTATGTTGCGCTATTGTAGTTCCCATAATATTTTCCCTTTCCCTGCCCTTAATATTTTATGACCCATTCTGCGCAATACATTTTATACTTCCTAGCTAAAACTGTATTGTAGGCTAAGTCAAATTGTTTTGAATCATAATAATCATTATAACTTTTAAAAGTATTTATAGAGAACAGTAAGAAAGATGGTGACCCATCTTTCTTCCTTCCTTCTAAGATAACTCAATTTACTCAATCTCATTTGCTCTGTGATACAAATTAGAAGTTTGATTTTATAGTATCACTAATATTGAGAAAAAGCAGTATCAAAAAGTTCATTTTTTATTTTCTATCTACTATGAAATAAAAGGCCTCAAACTTTAATTAAAAGTTTTTAGTGACATATAATGAGCATATTCTGCCAAATATTTACAAAGTAAATAATATCTTTAATTGCAATTGTTCTCCCAATTTTCAAAACTTTCTACTTTAACATTTAGCAGGGAGGCTCTATATTATGTGTAATTCTACATCTGCTGATATCCCATCAAGAAACCTATTATAAATTCTGCTAGTTTTTTATATATATATATTTTTATTGATTTCAGAAAGGAAGGGAAGAGAAAGAAACATCAACAATGAGAGAGAATCATTGATTGGCTGCCTCTTGCAGGGCCCCCACTGGGGACTGAGCCAGCAACCTGGGCATGTGCCCTAACTGCAAATCCAACCATGACTTCCTGGTTCATAAGTCTAGGCTTAACCACTTAACCACTGCACCCAGACTCCTAGTTTTTAAACTGCTCATATAACCAGAATTTTATTAGTTGTTGTACCTTTGTATTTTTTAACTTATTAATTCTTGACACTATTATAGTTGTCCCCATCCCTCCTCCCCTTTGCCTGCCTCCATCTGGCTCCCATCCTCCCTTCCCTCTGGCCATCACCACATTATTGTCTATGTCAGTGGTTGGCAAACTCATTAGTCAACAAAGCCAAATATCAACAATACAATTGAAATTTCTTTTGAGAGCCAAATTTTTTAAACTTAAACTTCTTCCAACACCACTTCTTCAAAATAGACTTGCCCAAGCCATGGTATTTTGTGGAAGAGGGGCCAGCCAAAGATCCACATGTGGCTCTCAAGTCACAGTTTGCCAACCACTAGTCTATGTCTATGGGTCACACATATATGTTCCTTGGCTAATCCTTTCACCTTCTTTCTGCCAGTTCTCATCTCCCCTTCCCCTGGGACATGACACAAGTGTAATCCAAATACATCATCCTATCTAATAAAAGAGGAACATTCAAATTGATCATACCTCTGCTATACCCACAAGTCACACCCACCAGCCAATCAGGAGTGAGTATGCAAATTAACCCAACCAAGATAGTGGTGGCCATGAGCTGGAGAAAGCAGGAGGTTTGGGTTTCCCCTGGCAATGGAGGAAATCAAGCTTCCTGCCCATCCTGGCCTGCCCTGATCTCTGCTTAAGGCTACAAAGTTTGAATTAATAGAAGATAAATAAATCCTAACAAAGATGGCAGAGGCCACAGAGCTAGAGCCAGTGGAGGCTTGGGTTGTCCCTGGCAATGGAGAAAGTCAAGCTTCCCACTGCCCTGGCCTCCACTCAAGGCTACAAAGTTTTAATTATAGAAGATGAATAAATCCCAGATACCTGCTTCCAGCCTATGCTTGGGTCGCCGGGGTTGTGTGGTCAGCCTTTAAACCACTACAGGCCCCTCACCCAGGTTGCCCCATGCCCTAAGGGAATCCCCAACCTGATCTTACTAGCCAGCCCCACCTGTGCACCAGGTTTTTATCTTATCTAATAAAAGAGTAATATGAAATTTGAATGTCACTCCAACACACGAGATGGCTGCCACAAAGTAGCCAGCAGGGAAGGGCAGTGGGAGAGACCAGGCCTGCAAGGGAGAGCAGTTGGGAGCAGTCAAGCCTGTAGGGAAGGGCAGTTGGGGGGGATCCAGACCTGCAGGGGAGAGCAATTAGGGGTCATAAGGCTGGCAGGGGAGGGCATTTAGGGATGACCAGACCTGCAGAGGAGGGAAGTTAGGGACAAACAGGCCAGCAGGGGACTAGTTAGGCATCAATCAAGCTGGCAGATGAGTGATTAGGGGGTGATCAGGCAGCAGGCAAAAGTGGTTAGGGGCAATAAGGAAGGCAAGCAGGCAAGCAGTTGGGAGCCAGCTGTGCTGGATTGTGAGAGGGATGTCCGACTGCCCGTTTAGGCTGGATCCCAGTAGGATCATGCCTAAATGGGCAGTCAGATATTCCTTGAGGGTTCTCAGATCGGAGAGGGTACAGGCTAGGCTGAGGGACACACACCCTTGTGCACGAATTTTGTACACCAGGCCTCTAGTCTACCTCATGAAAGAATAACATGCTAATTGACTATACCTTTGCAATGCCCGCAATCCAATCAGGAGTGAGTATGCAAATTAACCCAACAAAGATGGTGGGTTAATTTGCATACACAGGCACTGAGCAGCTGGGTGCAGGGTGGGATGCTTGTTCTGTTGCCATGGTGATGATGCAGGCATTCTGCACCACTCCAGCTGCTCCAGGTCTCTGGGCAATGTGGGAATGTGAAAGGCGACTCCAGGCCAGAGCGAAGGTGGTGGTGCCAGCAGCCAGGGAAAGGAAGACCCATCCTTCCATGAATCTTCATGCATCGGGCCTCTCCTTTATCTATAAAACACTTTGAAATTTGACATGAGCTTTATAGTATCACTCAAAGAATACCATTTAGCATGTATTGCAAGGCAAAGAGAGAGAAGATAATGACTTCAGTACTTGTCATATGTATAGATATATATTTTCTATAGAAAAGACAGAAAAACGAAATGAAGAGAAGCAGCCCACATCATTGCTATCACTTTTCACATGGTGGATACGAGGCTGAATTTCACACATATGCATTACATTGTCATATCATGTAGTTAGAAATTTACATGTCATAATGATAAATCTTTGCAATTAAAATTGCATCATGCTTCAAATATGGGCCTGTGGTGCTCAGGGAAAAGGGGTGAATCAACAATAAGTATCTTGGCTCAAGTGCCTCTTCAAAATTAAAAAAAAAAAAACACTATCTTTTGTGTAACATGAATACATCAGAGATCACCTCCTTTGTGACATTAGTGAGGATTATCTGCATATTTTAGGTAGCTATTCAATTATTTTATACATTTAATATGTATTACTAGGTCAGTGGCTTTTCAGTCACATTTGGTTGATTATTAAATATAAAATATTGAAGAATAATTAAAACCCAATAGTACTTATTGAACCATTTTATGTCAATATGGTGCCTGATTTATATTTAAATTAGTGAGAGATTTAATGTAGCTTATTACTTCATTTGTATTTTAATCCATTAAAATGTGACTTTGAGATATTCAGTATCAGAGAAGATTTTGAAACATTTTCCTTCTGCATCACAAAATCTTACATTTAAAAGAAGGAATAAATGTTAATATATAAAACTCAAATTAAAATAAGTTAAAGCTGCAAACTACATAACTAAATTTTTCATGTGCAAATAAATATAAAATGGTATTCCAACAAGATGGTTTCTCTTTGAAAAATATTTCTCATTATAATTGCCAAAGACTACTTAAACAAGTAGTTTTTAAGTAGAAAAAATCCTTTGAAATAAATGCAATAAAATTAGTTAGGTGTAAAGGACAGTTGAAAATCCATAGTTGTGTATAGCCTTTGTACATATAAGTAAGAGCCTACACTGATTATTGCCATTTATAGTTCTCTGATTGTCACTTTATTCATGAAAAAATGTTAAACAGTCACAGAGAATTGAGTAGCTTTTATTGTGTGAAAGATATACGATGAGACTTGGGCATAAAGTCAGGGATAGTTTGAAGGAGAAGAAAATGATCAAAATCGAGCTCAGAGGTAAAATGGTTTGATAGATTCTTGACATAGAAATATAAATTTTACTTTAGAATATTGATTTATAACCCACAGTTCAAAACCAGTTCATTTGCTCTAGATGAAAACATACGTTTCTAGATTATGAAAGCAATAATTTCAACATACTCTGTTCTAATCTCAGCAGTATGGAATAGGAAAAAGAACTTGAGATTTGAAACCTGATCAATTTGAAAATTTATACTAGCACTGCGACTTATAAGGGAAATGTCAAAACCATTTAAGTGCCCTGTCTCAGTTTTTACCTGAAAATGAGAATTGAATGAAAGATGTCTGCACCACGCCCAGCATTGCTCAGTGGTTGAGTGTCAACCTATGAATCACAGGACAGGGTTCCATTCCTGGTCATGCATGGCACATGCCCAGATTGAGAGCTCTATTGTCACTAGGGGTTACGCAGGAGACAGCAAATTAATGATTCTCTCCCCCTCCCTTCCTCTCTAAAATCAATTAAAATATATATTTTTAAAAAAGATGTGTCCATCTTAGTGCTTAACTTCTTTTTTTAGCAGATAATGAGGACATGATATGAACCCTTTCAAATAATGCTAAATTTATTATGATACCAAATTTTTGCTCTCTGAACTCTTGGCAACTTAAGCTGAAACCTTTAATGAAAAAAAAAAATCCAACTCCATGTGGGTAGGAACTTCTCTTAGGGTTTAATTGTTCAGTGTGCGTTTATTTCCTAACATAGAGATAACAATGTGGCACAGTAATAATATCCATATGTGTGACCATTTATTTTCCTGGTAAGATTCTGAAACCTCAGGGGAAAAGCACACCATTGGATAACGTTTAGGGAGAAAGCAAAGAGGAACATAAACTGAGCAACAAAAACATTGCAGCTGGTTTTAAATACTGAGATTGAGCCAGATTTTCCCAGTTAGTGCCAAGCAAAACCTATTCATTGTTTCTCATTTCTTAATTTCTTAGTTCCTCTCCAGTATTCAAATGGCCCCTGCTGGGTAAAGCTACCAATTCTGCTGAGAATTCGTTTCCTCAAAGATTACTTTTATACAGTATCTGAAACTCATTAATCATTGCTTCCTTTTAAATCCTTATTACACAGGAAAGAATGCGATTTGAATGCCTAGATACTTCATCCTTGGTTCTAAATAAGCAGAAGCAATGCAAAGTCTATTTTCAGCACTCCCTAGTTGCTGAATTTACAATAAGGATATTTTGATGACTTACTTTAAACAAGAGTCCCGGTGCTTGACATTCGTGCACTCAGAGAAGGCAGGAGGTCCCTCGGCCTGTCCTGTGCCCTTTCCCAATATGGGATCCCTCAGGGGATGTCCAACTGATGGCTTAGGCTCGCTCTGCATGGCAGCCCCCTGGTGGTCAATGTGCACCATAATATCCAGTCATTCTGCCATTCAGTCATTTGCTTCTTACCCTTTTAGTACATAGAACTAGAGGCCCAATGCACACAATTCCTACAAGAGTAGGCCTTCCTTTCCCCAGCTGGCAGCACCAGCTTATCTTTGGGACCCAGGACCCGGCTCCCCTCTGCCTTCCTGCAGGCACCCGGGACCAGAGCTTCCCTCGCAGCTGCAGTTTTGTCCAGAAGGTTGTTTGGAAGGACGTCCCATCTAATTAGCATACAATGCTTTTATTATTATAGATAGCTAAATGTATTTGAAAAATATCTCCTGAGGCATTTATAAATGATTGCAAATATCATATGTTTCTCAACTTGAACTTCTAAGAAAGGGCAGGGCACTGCTGCTAGTGTTTTGGTAGCTACTTGCTGTAGCGTGGCTGGGTCTCTGTCAGTGTGTGAAAGAGAGGTGAACTGTGTGCTGTCAAAACAGTGGAAACGCAAGGCACCTGCAGACTCAGCTTGGTTTCCCAGACTCTGAGCCGCCTGAAGCTTTGGGGTTGCATTCTAAAATTAGCTGCTTTACTCCGAAGATAAATACTCAGAGAAACCTTCTTAGTGACATTTCTCATATGTTCACAGACCCACTTCATATGTTTGAATATATTATCTGACTCTATAATATGGTAATCAAAAGTCTAGATCATACAGAACCCACTATAGAGTACTAATATCATTTTTAAAATGTATATGCGCAACAAAAAATATTTGTAATGTAAGCAAATAATTACCATGGCTTTCTTTATTGTTTGCATGGCATAAAAGCACATTCACATTTAACAACTATTTCTATATCTTTTTTTTAATTTTTAAATAATGAAATTTAAGAAAAACATTGTGGTAAATAAAACATTACTATTTATGTTAGATTATAGAAATAATTTATATATTTTATGAAATAATTATAATAAAGCCATACTGGTGAACGGATCATATATATTTCAAAGTTTAAAAAAAGTACAAATGCATACCTAAAATTAAGCAAAAGACATATAAGAATACCAAAGAGAGACAGAGAAAAAATAGGCTTATACTTAGATAATAGCAAAAGAAGTTATATGTGGGTATGTATATAGAAATATACATATATGTATATATACACATCTTCATGTATATATGATATTTCTTCATGGAAATGTAACATGCATATATGTAAATATACACACAAACACAGATATATGCATATGCTGAAGTGTTTATATAGTTTCTGACTATGATGCACAGCTATGCAAATTGTCTTTGACACATATCTGAAAATCAGCATAACCAACTAGATATAAGCCTACTTTTCTAATCACGTGTGAAATGTTATGGGCTTCCGAAGACTCATTTTCATATAAAATTGTTTTTTATAGAAAGCAGTATGGAACTTACCAGAGAGCATAGGAAATGAGTAATCCATACGTGTCTATATCTTTCCACATGGCACCGAAACCTTTGGAGTGTCAGGGGAAATGTGCCCGTAGGCGGAAAGGAATGTACAAAGGCATCACATGGGAAGAACATGCTGGAGGGGTTTTATTTGATGTTGTCAGACTGCTCTAGGCTCTGTCTTGCAAGAACCCTTTTGGTTTTCTT